>CAXKWD010000006.1:120115835-120391525 GCA_964059195.1 Ectobius pallidus
AAATTGAGACGGATTTCGTTAGATTAAGCAAGACTAAAAACAGCTTTCTGGCAACGGGGGTCAGGCTGTTTAATAGATTGCCAGTGCATGCTAGAGCAGTTTCAGATGCGAAATTTAAGACAGTGTTAAAAAGGTGGCTTCTGCAAAAATGTTTCTACAGCATGGAAGAAGTGGAGGAAGAGAACTTTAATACCTTAGTTTTTTAAGGGTACATAATGCTGTAATGATCATGTTTTTGTTTTAATTAATTAATTTTGTTCTTATTTTTATTTTTAATTCTAATTTTATTTTTAATTCTAATTTGTTTTATAATTTTGACGATGTCAATAACATTTATGTTTTAAAAGACTAATAAACAGAATTGAATTGAATTGAATTGAATAGTAGTAGTAATAGTAATAGTATTAATAGTAATAATTAATTTATGATAATAAAAGGAAGTGGAGGGAAAGGAAATAGACATTAAATCCATGTCTGGGATATATTGGATGTGTGTTCTCAACGGAGAAACCTCCTGTGGTCTGCCTTGTCTTCTGAATCAGTTGAGGAATTTGATGTCATACTGGCATGTTGTCATGGTAGCTCAATGGTAGAGCATCAGCGTGTTAAGCTGAAGATCCGTGTTCAAATCCCGGTTATGACATAAAATTTTTCAAGCTGATTCTTACTTGTAATAAAAGGAAGTGTTATTCTGTTTGTCTGTCTTCCTGTGCGTGATGCCCAACTAAATCTACTGCATGCAGAGATCTAAAATTTTAAACATAGATGGATTGAAGGGTGACTGAATGCACCTCAAAGCCAGATTTTTAATTTTCACTTTCGTTTGCAAGTTATGAGTAAAACACTGGCAGAAACATGAATTTTTTTTTTGCGTGTGCTATCGAAGCATCAGTTTTCAGTAATATATTTCAATTGTCAAATTAATTGCAGGTGGCTTTGCCTTTTTTTGTCATAACTTGGAAATGAAAGCATCACAATTTTTTCAATATATTTCATGGAATTATCGATCTCTTTGATTCTGTGAGCTCACCCTGGTAGATTCGTTTGTTTGTAATGTCAAGGCATGCAGACATCTGAAAGAGGGATAGTGAAAGTAGGCATAAATGGGCAAACATTGATCGATTTGGACGAAACTCACTATGCAGGGGTTTTCTGGTCCAGGTAACTCGAATCTGAGGTTTTTTTCTCAAGTGGCAGTTTCTAATTGTAGAATGCACTCCAAAACCAGATTTTGGCTGTTTCGTTAAATTATTAATAGTTGCAATCTTTACTAAATATGGTGGTGTTATGATTGGTGTAAAAATTGTGAATCACAAAGGCCAGGATATTTTTTTAATGCTTTCTTCTCACGGTCTTCACATGGACAGTCTATATTAGATTCATGTGTTTCAAAAAGAATTCCATCAGCTGGAATTTTTAAATAAGAACAGTAAATGTTGCTTATGAGAAAGAACCACTACTGGAAAGTTTTGAGGCTATAATGGAATCAGAAACATGAAACAACACCACAGTCCTCTGGTGCATACTTTTGAAGATTCTGAATTTATTTTCTGGCTCAGTATCTTTTATTTATTGATGCCTCATATGAATATATGGTATTATACAACCATCTACAACATTGCAGTTAGATGTTGTTAAGGCTCAAAACTTCATATCAAGCTTTATTCATGCTATGCATGCAGTACGGAACAGTGAAAAATTAAGCAATGCAAATTGTGAAATTGAAATTCCTGAGATTGATGGAAATTAGACAAGAGTTGCAGCTGTCAAGGAAGTGTGTGATCTCATTATCAAGCAAGCTAACACCCACTTTCAGTTCATAGATTATCTGGTAGTCTCTTCTCTTCTACACGACAAAAAGTTTAAAAGTTACAACAGTTCCTTTCCTAAAAATGGCTTAAATGTTTATATGAAGCTTTTCCCAGTGTGTTATGCCAGAGGCTAGAATTTAGAATCAACAGGGACAGTGAAACTCTTGAAGTTTCTTCTATCTGAGAACTAAAATTCATAATTTTAGAAGTTGCAAAACTCCAATTCATAGCTATCAATACCAATGACAACTTCCGTATCAGAACAATTTTTCTCATGTTTGAAAAGAATATCTTTTAGCAATTTGATGGGAGAAGTGAGATTTACTGCATTAGCATTACCCTGTTTGCAACGTCAAATGTTTAAGTATTATAAAAACTTTATTAACGCAATCAAGAATGGACACCCATACATACAGCTGAATAACATACCGGAATTAATAAGAAGGTGGTAGAAAAGTTTACAAACTATAAGATTAGACACATGGAATTAACATTTTACAGGATCAATGCTTGTTTGCAACAACCAAACATAATTTTAGGTACATGTCAGTGAAAATGTTTAATTCTCTTCCGGTTGCTACTAGAAATTTAACTTTTAAACACTTTAAAGGCTTAGTACTGATGAAACTAAAACAAATCTGCTTCTACAAAAATGATGAATTTTTTGAGGTAGCCAAAAACTTTAAATAATCTTTCAGTACCTACTATTTGACCTACACATTGCACTTTTTATTTATTTATTTATTGTTTTGTAGTGTTGTATTGATCCTGTATTTCTTTGTATTTCTTTGTATCTCTTTATATTTCAATGTATGTATTTCTAATATTATTCTTGTACCCTTGTACTATAATAGTTTGTTATATTGTTGTTATATTGTATCCTATACCGCAGAACTGCGGTCAAAATGGATTAAATAAATATGAAATATGAAATATGAAATAAATGGCCTTTTGAAAAAGTGAAATAGAGCGATATTGGAATCAAGATGCTGACCACATACCCCAATCCTATTAACTATACTAATGAAATTAATAGATAGAGGTAGATGGTGCAGCGGTCATGTGGTAAGCCCTGTCCCTTCATGGGATGTGACGCCACGAAGTTTAGTTGGATAAAAATGGACAAAATCTATTATTTATTTATTTTTCAATAATATCGTATTTGTAATGTTTTTGAAATATGCAATCGATCTGCCCATAAGATCACATGAGAGTTTGTTTTGAACGGTTTTGAATGCAACCTTGGATAA
Organism: Ectobius pallidus; assembly: GCA_964059195.1. Lineage (NCBI taxonomy): Eukaryota > Metazoa > Arthropoda > Insecta > Blattodea > Ectobiidae > Ectobius > Ectobius pallidus. Next base: position 120,118,897 of record CAXKWD010000006.1, read on the forward strand.
ATGGCGTTGTACGAACAGGGCAGCGATAAAGAGGCCGTGTTTAAAGATGGCGGCTTGTATTCTCATTAATAAATAATAATTTATTTATACAATATAAATAAACATTGCAACGTAAAAAAATATGTGATGGTGAATGTAACACATGGCGTGGAAGGAAGGAACCGTCCAACCTCAACACTTTGTCGAAGAAATAGATTATAATGAAATCGAAAAGTTAGAGGTTTGTATCACGATACCGATTTTTGGGCAACATGTCCTGCGGAATGTTTCACAAAATTGTAATAATAAAAAAAAAAAATACTGTTATTAATCGTATTGCTTCATCCCGGAATCAACTGGCGTGGGCATGTTTTTTACTGTCATAGGAGTTATGTTAATTTTTTGTAATTACATTTTTACCGGAAGATTATTCCAGAATAAACATAATTGTAACGTTGCATGTAACTATGCCTTATTTTTGTTCATGATTTTCTTGTAGGTTGTTGGAAAAGGTTCATTTGGTGTAGTGTGGAAAGGAAGGTGGAGAGACACTTATGTTGCTGTCAAGCACATAGATTCTGAAGCAGAAAAGAAAGCTTTTGCAATAGAAGTTCGTCAGCTGTCACGAGTGAGCCATCCAAACATAGTGAAATTGTATGGTGCTTGCACACATAACCCTGTCTGTCTTGTAATGGAATATGCAGAGGGAGGATCGCTGTATAATGGTAAGGTTTAGTATCCGATTAAATATTGACATGAAGTTTAAGTCTGTGCCACTGGTTATGATATCTGGGCGAAACGGTACGGTACTTGATGCCGCGCACACGTTTTCCTTTCACTGAATAATAAAACCCCTTGCACCAAACTTAACATGTCACAACTATAAACAACAAAATAATATTTCATAATAAAAGAAGACCCTTGCACCAAAAATCATATTTCACAATTACGGTATAGAAGTGGGAGTGGAAAACTCGTGCACGGCATAAAATACCTTTTTTCCGATATCTGTGTATATAGGCCTATATTGAGCAGACCTAAGAAAAGTTGCAGAGCGACGTTCACATTTACTAGAGACCAGGTTCTCAAAGCTGGGACACTTTAGGATAGAATATTTAAATAAAGTTTTAGGGTCTAAGTGGTATATGGCTCTCTACATGTTATACTGCGCTGTGCGCTATTAATTGCAATTAAAGTACAATCACTCTTGCAAGTGTGAAACTCTTGTTCTGAAATTAAGCCCCCCTCAACTCACTTTATTTTTAACATCTAGCACCAACACCACCTTAGCCTATGTAGATATCTCACTGAAAGTAGAATACATTGTATGTAACATAATCTGCCTTTTTGATTTAAATATGAAGTCCAGGTGTGATATAGTTCATAAGGTTATTCTGTACCGGTATCGGTTGTTTACTGTTTAAGCTGATCCAATGCTAATTTTTGTTCTTCTCTCCACTGAAACCTCTCCAGTTTCTTCCTGAGAGCATTTAAGGGTGCTCAGATATCAGTGGAAACTGAAGAAACTGCTACACCCTAGCTCCCCACTGCTACGGTACCCACCTAGTGGCACGATTTGAATACTAGGAATGCCATGCAATACCATCTAGTAGGCAGAAGGTGAAACGGGGAAAAAAATAATTTATTTCTCTTCTTGTCTTTCTTTTCCTCTTCCTCTCGCCTCCTCATCACCTTTCCAACCTATTTGGGACCTATTGCCAATTGTAAATTTTATGCATCAACCGGTATACGAATCCGGGACCACTAGCACCGATAATTCACAATCGGTGGCAAAAGCGGTAAGTTATATTGAAGCTCTGTAGGAGGAATCTTGTGATAAGATCTGTGGTAGCCCCCAGAACCTCATACTCACTATTGCAAAAGTCAAATGGAGCTGCGCTGTGTTTCCCGGGTTGAACCCAAAGCGCAGGACCCTTTGACTCAAATCCAAAATCATTTATGGGCAAAGTCACAATGTAGGGGGGGGCCCATCTCGCGATGTGCGCAGGTTTCCATGGACGAGTGATGTTTTTTTGTTTCTCAGCAAGGCAGATTGACAAACATGATGCTTCTTGTACATTGCTTATAAACAGTGATATTAATTTAGTAGGGCGTTCTGAATTCTATTGAAATTCTAGTTTAGTGGCAGTTAGATTAGGAATGGTGTTACTTATTAGTGACAGGTTCTGTTAGGTTATGAACGGTGATATTAATTTAGTAGGGCATTCTGAATTCTGCAGAAGGCGAGGTTTGTTGTATTGGTGAACATGTTTCCCAGAATTAAACGTGTTCAGCTGGTGTGATGTCACACCTCTAACGTCCAGTCACGAGTTTCATCATATAAAATATGGTGGAATTCACGCTACTTTTCGCTAGATTGTGTTATAAAAGAAAGTGTATCATTTAGAGCGTGTGGGTTGGACCAAATCATTCGTCGAGGCAACATCTCCTCTCCAGAGAACTATAACAAAATACATGTGAATTAAGTATTTATGAGGAGAAAGTTGGTTTTCAAAGTGGGCCCCCCTACAATGCGATTTTACCCATTTATGTTTTGAACATGAAATTAACTCCCAGTGCCACAAGGACCAGCAACCCTTTGACCAAAAGAAAATATAAATTTCAGTTGAAGTTTTCCAGTTTAACCCTGAATTTGCTTTTGCCATGAATTTTTACCTGGCTGTGATCTACACTACAACAAACTGAATTTACTGTTCAGACTGAAAACCCATATTGTTTGGCAAAGTCATATGCAACAAGCAAAAAACTACTACCAGATTCTATTAAGGTTTCACAGTTAACTTTATTCAAGCTTATTTTAATCAGTGGGACCCTGTTGCTTAATGTAGTCAAATTAGAAAACTTCTGATTATTATGACGGGTATTATCAGAAATTAAGCTTACTAAGTTTTAAAATATTATTTCAATACAAATAACGTTCCATTAAAAGTAAATGGGAAACCCCCATAGAGGTTAAGAGCACAGGATTCTAAGACGTCATTGAGATGCACAAGAGCTTGGTCAACATTATGCACAGAAAGATCAATCAAGAACTGTGCATCCTTTATGCCCACAAGCATTGCCAATAGATGGTTTCTTGCCGAATACAGCCAATGGGCTGATAATACCTTTGTCCAATTTCAGTCTTGTATTGATCTTAGACGAAAAAATTATTATATTCTATAGGAATGAGAAACTTTTAGAAATAAATGCTTGGAAGTTTGAATACTTCAAATTTTTTTGATTTTCCTGTGATCTGGAGAAGATTTGAACAAGAATAGGCCTACTACTAACAGAAATCAACAAATTCCAAATAATTCCTTTAGATGAAAGAATTCTGGAAGTTTGCCATCTGCTATAGGTTTTTTCATTTCCAACTCCACATTGTGTGTTTCTTTATGAAGTGTGGGTTTAAATTTGTTAGATATTCAGGAAAATTAAGTGTAGGTTGATTATCTTCTGCCGAAGGGTGTGAACTATTTTGACCGATGTGAAAAAATAATCCACACCCTTCGTCATTTTTTTCATTTCCAACTCCACATTGTCTGTTTCTTTATTGTAGTCTGGGTGTTAAATTTGTAACATATTTTGAAAAATTGAGTGTAGGTTGATTATCTCCTGCTGAAGGGTGCGATTCGTTTTGATCAATGGGAAAAAATGAATCTATACTTCATCAGGAGATACGCCTAATCAACGTTCTTAGTGGAGGACCTGAAATTGTGGATGCTCCTGCCATCTACAGCAGCATATACTGAATTGATACAAGAGCTGCAAAAAATGTGGAATGGTATGGAGGAATATTTCAACGCCACCACGGCTATGCAAACCAGAGACTGAATGAAAGCAGAGTATGAACCAAGGCACCTAGTGACATGTTTCATGATGCATGGATTCCATCATTGCATCTACCTTACCATGCGGTGATCAATGTTTATTCGTTTTGTGCTTTTAATGTTTACTGCCAAAGTAACACCTGTTTCAGAGTTGATGAATGGGTTTTTCCAATAGAAGAACAGTATACGTCTCAAAGTACACCTCCCCACCTACCACATGCATATGGTCGCATCTGGAGATGGACAGAGCACGTTTTGTTCGGAATTAAGTGCTGTGCTATTTACATTTTGATCAAAACCCATATTTTGAATCAAAACCCATATTTCAGATTCAATTTCAACTGTGAAGGTTTACAATTTGAAACTAAAATGTTTTGAAACGTCATACTCAACATCTCAAATAGTAAGAATCTGCTTTAAATTAAAGTACGATGAGAGGTGGACTAATCACATTTTGATTTGATACTCCTCATTTACATACACAACTAAATTATACAGAGTCTATGGATTATTGGAAGATAACTTTATTGTGTTATGTGTACCAATGGGGAAAGAACAATGGGTTATTAGAACAAAAAATGATACTTGCTGCAGACGTTATTCAAAATTATTTCAATACGAATGGTCTCGTCTGCAATATCGAGAAAACCAAATTTATGACCTTTGAACTTAGAAGTGGAAACCCATCAACTGAAATTAATCTAGTAATAAAAGGCGAACCCGTCAATGAGGTCAATACACACAAATTTTTGGGTCTTGTAGTAGACAGACATTTAACCTGGGCTGATCACATAGACCACATATGTAAATAAGTCCGTAGCTCCATATTTTTATTAAGATATTTCAAAGTCTTCTCCAATGTAAACCTTCTAAATCACATTTATTATGGAATTCAAATATGGAGATGCGCAGCTAAAACACATATGAATAGATTATTTATACTACAAAAAAAGAAATGTATCAGAGTAATTAATAATTTGCAAACCAGGGACTCGAGTAGACCTGCTTTTATAAGTATGAATATATTCACTATCTATTTCTTTACACTTGCAAAGTAATACTATTTGTTAGGGAGAAACAAATAGTACAAAACAACGATATACATCATTACAATACCAGGGATACAGACGATTATCTTGGATTTAGATTTAGCAAAACAGCCACAAACAAAGATGTGTTTATCATGGGCACAATACTATACAACAAACTATCTCCTCCATTAAAATCACTCAGAGGACAAGAATTTAAGAGAGAATTAAGGAAGTTTTTAATAAATAAATGCCTAGATATAGTCTGGATGAAATGTAGAAATTAATAATGTAGTCTAGAGGAAATATAGTTAATGAGTAAACTCAGGCTAATTATAACATTGTAATTGTATTATGTAGGAATAAGTAAATTCAACCTAACTGTAATATTTATTATGTAGTATGTAATATAATATTTGTAGTACGTAAGGCTTCCCTTCGACAATGTCAGAAGCTTGTTTACAAGTTAAATAAATTATTATTATTATTATTATATTTTAATTAAATATATTGTTTTGTTATAGTGTAAGTTACCTGCAATAAATAGGCTTGGGTTTTTTTTTTTTTTTTTTTTTTTTTTAACAGATAACTGTGTTCTAAAGTGCAGCATGCACTGTTATTACAGTGTGTGCATAACATTGTAATCTGATGCTTCCTTTCTTAACGAATATGATACCTAACTTGTAAGAAAACATTTTCTGAGATAGAAATGATACGTTCCATTGATAGTAGTTATGTTTTTTTGTTTAGTTTTACACTGTCGGCCACTTCCGAGATATACAGCTGGTCACGCTATGAGCTGGGCATTGCAGTGTGCCCAAGGAGTTGCCTATCTACACAACATGAAACCAAAAGCTTTAATTCACAGGTAGGCATAGACTGAAGTTTTGTTGACACTTTGAAAACATGTCGAATTGTACACAGTGTGGGCTATTGATACTCTTTGTATGGTGCCAGGTTCTTAGTAATAATAATAATAACAATTTGTAGAGCAAGTATTTTTCCTAGTTATTATTTCATAAAAATTATACAAATATTAAATAGTGAGTTCAACTTCAGATAATTTTCCACACAGTCATTATCTACTGTCATCAATAAGTTATAAATGGTTATTACCAGTGTTTGAAGTGAGAGAAAGGCAGAGGTAATATGTTTCTCAGCAATTTTATACAGTCTTCCGTGGCATAAAGGAATGCATCAAAATGATTTTAGCAAGACTGAAATCATATACAGTGAGTCCCACGCAAGAGTTGGCCAATGACGCGGGTTTCTGCGTCGCGGCGAGCACAGCTTCAACTCCCGAACGATCAGGTAAAATATCTACGCAAAAAAAAACCGCAATCGATGTAATGATTCAGGTTCTCACATTTACAGTTAAAATTACAATGAAAATAACCACATACTTCATCACAAGAGATGTTGGAAATGTTCTCCTCTTGCATCCACACAATACTGGCACCTTTTTTAGGAAATTTTCTTTCACGTGCATAAGTTCAGCTTCCAAGATAGAGTTAATTTCTCTTATGATATTTTCTTTAAGTTCTTTTAATGTAGGGGAAATTGACTATTTTTCAAGTTTCCCCATAAATAATAGGAGTGATTAAATTCAGGATACGAATTAAGACACATAATGACTAGACTTCAGTTTGTGGTTTTCATTTTAAACTTTGCAGAACATAAAGTTGTCATGTATCAAGCTTAGAATGCCAGTGTGTGCATGATGTACTAAAACAAAAATTCTGCAGTGAAATCCTTCCAGTGTAGGAACTGTGAATTCCTTTGTGCACAGTGTGCACAATTCATTTATTATTATATACAGAATAGGTGCATAGATGCATCAGATTAAGAATTTTAAATATTAGTATAGAGTTATAGGCAATTAAAAAAATTATATGGTCTAACAATATGTTTTAATTGTAGGGATCTAAAACCACCAAACCTCCTGCTCATTATGGGTGGTAAAGTGCTCAAGATTTGTGATTTTGGAACAGCTTGTGATAAGAAGACATACATGACTAACAACAAAGGGAGTGCTGCATGGATGGCACCTGAAGTATTTGAGGGTAAGAGATTTATTTTAATGACAATTTTCTGTCTGCATGATGGCATTAGCTATAAGGATAATATACTGTTATGAGTAGAAATTTCATACTTAATTTTTTGTTAAAAATTGTGTTATTTTTAGCAGTTTTCTATGTAACCTTTTGTGATTTTATGTTAATTAAGTGAGATGGTTGACATTTAAGCAATTTAGACTTCACGTTTACTTACATTTTTTGCAGAACGTACGTTTCATGGGCTTTGCCCACATTTTAAACTGTTAGTCAACTGTCAAATCCTTGCTTGGAGAGGACACATCAGTATACTGATGTAGGATTAAACCATACATCTTTGTGATTAAAATATAAATTCTATTGATTGTTCAGTACAAAAAACACAATACATTTCTGTTAAAGAATTTAAAAAAGAAAGAATTATTAAAATCTTCCTGATTAACCTGATGTCTGGATTAGCAAGACTCTACAATTAAACATTGTCTGAACATTTGTAATTTATTTTTCTTTTATAAGAATCCAAATTATTTTATGAACTGTGTGATATTGACATGACTCATGAGAGGAGATAGGCTATTAGTTTCTAGTGAAGTGTTAGGTGAGCCATTTGTTGTACCCAGTCACCAGAGATTTTAACTTCCCATGATAAAAACAAATGGGAAGGAAACAGTAATTCTCAGCAGTTTAGTACAGTGAGTCCCATGCAAAAGTTGGCTAATGACGCGGGTTTCTGCATCGCTGCGGACACAGCTCCAACTCCTGGGCGGTTGGGTGAAATATCTACGCTAATAAAGCCGTGATCGGTGTAATGATTCAGGTTCTCACATTTACAGTTAAAATTACAATGAAAATAACCACGTACCTCAACACAAAAGACGGAAATGTTCTCCTCTTGCATCCGCACAACACTGGCACCTTTTTAGGAAATTTTCTTTCACGCGCATAAGTTCAGCTCCCGAGACAGAGTTAATTTTTCTTGTGATATTGTGTTTAAGTTCTTCTAATGTATGGGAAATTGACCTATACACTTTATTTTTTTAAGTTTCCCCATAAATAATAGTCACATACTGTTAGAAGAACTTAAAGACAATTTCACACAAGAAATTAACTCTATCTCGGAAGCTGAACCTATGTGCATGAAAGAAAATTTCCTGAAGAGGTGCCAGTGTTGTGTGGATGCAAGAGGAGAACATTTCCAACATCTATGTGATGAGGTACGTGGTTATTTTCATTGTAATATTAACTGTAAATGTGTGAACCTGATTCATTACACCGATCGCGTCTTTATTAGAATAGATATTTCACCCGTTCGCTCGGGAGTTGGAGCTGTGCCAGCCGCGACACAGAAACCCGTGTCATTGGCCAACTCTTGCGTGGGACTCACTGTAGATAAAATGGTTACATGCATATGACAGAATAATCTATTGTGGAGTGATAGAAATTGTTTAAATTTGTTTTTGTGTACATTGTGTAAATGGAGTGCTCTTATTTCTTCAGGGTCAAATTATACTGAAAAATGTGATGTATTCAGCTGGGGTATTATTCTGTGGGAAGTGTTGAGCCGGAGAAAACCATTTGATGACATTGGAGGTTCAGCATTCCGAATTATGTGGGCTGTCCATACAGGGGAACGTCCACCACTCATCAATGGCTGTCCAAAACCTATTGAACGACTAATGACAAGGTGAAAATTTTTTACTTCTAGTAATGTGATTTTTGCCAATTTATCACTTTATTACATTATGTTTAGTGCTACAATTTAAGACTACTATTTAAGGGAAGTAAGATTTGTGAGGGATGGTTGGATGGAGTTAGCACAGTATAGGGATGAATGGCAGGCTCACGTAAGCACGGCAATGAACCTCCGGGTTCCATAAAGTGGATAATATTCCTTTAGCTTGCTTAGGAATTGTCTATTTCCATTGAGTAAGTTGAGTAATTAAGAAACTGATATAAACAGGTTTAAAACCGATATTAACAGGCTATTAAAGATTAAAATAGACTTTTGAAACCATCTATTAGTTAAATATAATCTTCATACATTTGTTTCCCTTTTGTATGAATGCATGGCAGAAGTGAATAATGGACAAACCATAAAAAGTGCTGCTAACATCTGAGTGAATTGGTGTCCAAAAATATTAGGACAACATAATTATTGAAAATGGTTATTGTAACAAATTAAAGTATACAGTAATAATACAATGATATCGTTTAGTTCCTGCAATAATCCACCTAAAAAGAAACCAAAATTATGGTGAGCAAACTGTCATGAAAATAAAATTAACATACATTGTTGTTTTACAGCACTATTATCCTCCTGTCATCCATCTACTTAAAACAAATCAGATCTTTGCATGCATTTATGTTATAAACAAACGACTCAAGCCCAGCAGGCTAAAAACATGAAGCAATCCACATATTGATGCGTTATATTGAAAAAACAGTGATGCTGTCCTTTCCCCGTTATTACAGCAGATCAAAGCCACCTGCAATTCATTTTCAGTGAAACCTCATACTTCAGTAGCGCAAAAAATCACGTCTGCCATTTTTTTTGCTTGTAACAAAATTAAAAATTTGCTTGAACAAATAAAAATTAAAATTCCAGCTTTGAGGTGCATTTGGACACCCTTCAGTCCATATGTGTTAAAAATTTCTCATCTCCACAATTCCTAGATTTGGCTGGTGATCACATACAGACAGACAAACACTTCCTCTTATTATATAGATGTAATCTTAATAGGCTATGAATGCTACTAAATTGCTACTGCTCGTTATACTCGGAGTTTTCATTAAAATAGTTTATACAGTATACAAAAGAAGTCTGGGGGATGATCCTGCATTGATTTAGGCGAAGGCCTACTTTGCGGAACATGAACAAGTCTTTCTAGTCTTGGCAGCATCCGGTGAGATATGCCAAGCGCCAGCTCATGTTACCAATGAAGTCTGCCTAGCGATAATGGTGTCCTGCGTGCGACAGTCGTCAGACACTCTTCCCCTCAGCCAGCATTGACTTCATGTTACCATACAGTAAATCGTTATCATTTTAAAAAGTCGGCATATCACTTTTTCTTTGCGCCGAGAAAAATGCCCAAGAATGCAAATAAATAACGAAGAAATTCCAGTTGTAGAGCATGTAAAATACCTTGGTTTTCATTTAGATGTACATCTAACCTGGAGACATCACATTATTACGAAAAGCAAAGAAGCCAAACTAAAGTTTCAACAATTGTACTGGTTATTAAATAAGCAATCTCAGCTATCCCTGTATAATAAAGTTATACTTTACAAGACCATAATAAGGCCAGTATGGACATATGGACTTCAGCTTTGGGGCACTGCCAGCAATTCCAATATTGACATCTTAAGAAGATTTGAATCCAAATCTCTTCGCCAACTTGCTAACGCACCGTGGTATGTTTCCAATGCTACATTACACCACGACCTGGACATCCCTACTATTAAAGAAGAAATCACCTTGTAGAGCATTCGATACCAGCAACGCCTAAACAATCATCCCAATTCCCTAGCCATCAATCTATTGGACAATAGTTCCTCAATGAACCGTTTACATCGACATAAGATTTTAGACTTGGCATTCCAATTCAGTGACTTACCTTAAAGAGTTGTTATCAATGACTTACCTTAAAGAGTTGTATTTTACAGCTCTGACATCATTACTGTGCCATTTATACAATTTACTGAATGCTCTTATTTGAACAGATTGTAAATCTGCAGAATAAATGTAAAAAAAAAAAAAAAAAAATTTAAAAGGGAGAAAGAACCTTGTACAGATAATCTACAAACTGGATAATCTGCCCATGAGTAATCGGGAGTTTGCTATAGTTACATTTCCTATGACTATTTAGCTCATTTGTCTTTCTTTAGGTTCAGACCAATAACATGTAAGAATGCTCTGAATTCAGCCAACCACAGACCACTCAATATTTATTGAATTTGCTTTATCACCTTCTACAAAAGTGATAAGACATGTCTTCTTTTCTTTATATCCTAATTAGATCAGAGACACTGTATGCGGTGACTTATGCATGTCACAATTATCTCAGTATGTTGAAATTTATTCTGCAAATACAGCGAATGTTATTCTTACATCTGTTCAGGAATCAGCACTATAATATTTTGCAGGAAACATGTTCCATAATTTAGCAATGTTGGCATTTAATAATTTTAATCACCTCCTGTAAACATTACAATCAGATAACCTCAACAGTATGAATTTACACTGCAGATGAAGGGAAATACCTTTGAGAGGTGGGAGATGAATTCAGAGGGACAAGATAATTCTCGTCCTTTCATTTCGATGAGTCCAAATTGTCCTGCTGAGCATGTGTCTGTTGATACATACATAATATATTTCAAGAAACAGGACTTACGATTATGCATTGCTAGGAACTATATCAATAATATAAATAATTATGTTTTATGGAAGATATCTTCAGTATTAAAATTCAGCAACAATACTTGCATAAATGGTTGTATATTAACTGATCATGTTTTGTTCATAGATAACAGCCACATTGATTATATCTATATGTCATGAATGTCTTTTAATAGTAACATGTCTATCTAAAATGCTACTCAATTAAGTTTCAATACTTTTATTAATTATTTATTACCATATTTTACGGACTATAAGATGCACCTTAATTTTTAAGCAATTTAAAAAAATAACATTTTTATTATTAGATTGCAAAATCCAGACTTTAAAAAAAAAAAATCTTAGTTTATAAAACCGAACTGTACTGTTACTAACACAAATCACTTTCAGTTCAAGTTCACTGGCACCATAGACTGCATTGACACATCATAGGCTAGACTATGTTCTGGGTTTGTGATGGCGGGGCGGGAGGCAGGCCATGTTAGCAAGCTTGTGAATCCCCGCAACTTATGTTCGTCGCATCAGTGCACTGCTGCTGCCAGTTGAATCTAATGTTGCCAGATATAGATAGGTTTCCCGCGGCATCTATGTATGGCCATTTTTAAGACTGGGGGGAATTTTAAATAAAACACTGGACATTTTTATATTAATTTCGAGTATAAGACGCACCTGAATTTTGGAGGCAATTTTTTGAAGAAAAAAGTGTGTCTTATAGTCCGTAAAATATGGTACATATTATTTGTTAAATTGTCATTATCAATGCCACTCGTGACTTGGAAATCTCCGAGATAAACCCGCTTGCAACTTCGTCACTTGGGAATTTATCGGTGATTTCCAAGTCACTCGTTGCATTTTGTATGATAATGTAGTCTGTATGATAATGTAGTCCACAGGACATACTCCAGTCTCTTTATTACTTCCTGTAAATTTCACCAATAAAAAAAACTCTTTCTACTTATGTGTTTCAGTTGTTGGGACAAAGACCCTGCTAATCGCCCTTCTATGGATGAAGTGGTGCATATCATGAATATGCTTTTTCCTTTCTTTACTGGTTATGATGAACCAGTGCAATATTCCTCTGATGGCTCAACAGGTTCATTACCAGGTGAGGCCGCACCTTTTTCCTTAGATTAAGCCCAGCGAAATATGCCTGTGGCTTAAATTTGCCTACAATTGTTTTTAGGCAGTAGTAGTAAATATGTGCACAACATAGCCTGTTGATCTACCGTGGCTGGTTCCCCTATTCCAAGCACTGCCAAAAGAGCATTTTACCGATACCAAAGAGCTATTAGGAGAATTCACAAATATGCTTCAATGGACAATTTCGCTGACAAAGTCGAAAGCTTAAAACTGTGCAGTAAAAACTTCTGGAGCTTCTGTATGTAAATCTTTCTAGACAAACAAAAAAACACCAATTCAAGATAACAATGGTGACAAGGTCAAAAATCCACAAATGAAAGTACAAATTCTAGCAAATCCCTCTGTGAAAGGTTTGAACCTTAGCTTCTTCCTTGTAATGAAGAGTTCACAGTAGATGCTAGAAGACAAGTTAATAAAGTACTTTGTCACCCGTTATCTGGAGTCCTTCCTCTGATTCAGCCTATTGAGGTTAAGCAAGTAATACAAAATCTATCAACGAATAAAGCTCCTGGACCAGATGGCATTACGAGGGACTAATACAAAAACATCTCAGAGCTTTCAATAATTTTGTTAAGAGTATGAACTTTGGGATTTTGTAAATAATTTTGTTAAGAATATGAACTTTGGAATTTTGTAAATACAAACAAACATAAAGTAGGCTACAGCTACCAAGTAGGATATTGCAATACAGGATAGAATTTAGTAAATACAAAAGAATATACACAAGAAAAACACAAAATAGGAAGAAGGAAATAATGTAAAGTAATATAATGTAAAGTAAGATACAATTAGGCCTAATGAATGTATAGTAACTTGTCAATTGTAAATATTTCATAAATATCCTAAGCAAGTAGTATAACAGATAGATAAATATTGTATAGTATATAGTAGATTAGTTAACTGTAAATATTTCACATATCTTTAGCAATAGAACAATCAGGTAGATAAAATTGTACGTAGTAAGTTAGTTAATTGTAAAGCAAGGGCATGCAATGCATGTAATATTACAGATGTAATGGGGCATGCTGATTGTACTGAAATTAAAAAAAAAAAACCGATGGCCCTTAAATGTTTACCAAAGAGAGGACTGCCTGGTGGCAATGATCCATACAATGCCTATGCCTGCTTCACTTATTTTCCAACAGCATGGAAAACTGCTAACATTGTTGTGATTCCTAAACCAGCCAATCTGTCTTAGCTTTTTTTGGGGCAAAATTTTAGAGAGTCTTATTCTTCAAAGACTTCTCCCAATTCTTCATGTACCTAATAGGGTACAAAATGAACAGTTTGGGTTTAAAGAGCATCTTGGTACTAGAGATGCTCTATACCAGCTGAAATCATTTATTGAAGAAGGGTTTCGCCTTACAGAACTTGCATTTCTACTTTCTTAGGCATCCAGCAAATATTTGACTCTTCTTTAAGCTTTTCAAACTTCAATTTCCTACCACCTACATTAAACTAATCGCGAGTTACTTACAAAACAAAAGATTCAAGGTTGTATGTAATAAGTATCATTCCAATGTGCAAGTTGCTGAAGCTGGTGTCCCACAGGGTTCTGTTTTAGCCCCAACCCTTTATTATGAATATGTTCAAGATTTATCTGCCCATCCAGCATGCAGTTGATACAATCTTGTACACAAGGAATAAGGACATACACACTGCATGTAAAACAACTACAGTCTGCTTTAGATATTTTTACACAGTTGTCTACCAGATGGCATGTGAAAGTGAATGGTAAAAAGTCCCAATTGGTTGTGTTTACTGAGAGGTTTCCTCACAATAACCCCAATCTCGTGAAGTTCAAAACCAGCAGATACCACTCAAAATCCCATTAAAATATCTTGGAGTTATCTTAGTTAAAATACTTTGCTTCAGATCACATGTTCAGACTGTGAGAGATAGGGCGTTTTCAGCATTTTATGCTTTTATATCCTATCTTCAAGAGTTCTATTCCATTTAATACCAAACTCATGTTGTATACTGTACTTATATGGTCATATATTATTTATGGGTGTGAAGTTTGGACTTTAGCTCATTCAAGATACTTGAAATATGTAGATGGCATACGACAAGCTGACTATTACATACGTAATACTTAACTTTACAATGATCTCGACATTGAGTTATTGAATGTCTACTTACAGTGCATCAGAGCCAGATACTTGTGTCATAAAAAGATTTTCTAATCCCTTACTAAGGGAAATACAAAGTGACTTGTTGCAATATATAAACACTATTCTACTCTCATTGCCTGGTCGCTACTTCTAGTAGACAAGCTGTGCATGACTCTTAAATTTTACTACTTCAGTTTGTGAATTGTAATACGCCATTGTAAAGGCATGGGTCCAGCTGTCGACCTGGTACTTAAATGTAATTAACTATCATCATCAAAACACTGCCACCTATCAATTATCTCGAATCTCCAAGAATATTGGTACTATATTAATTGATTTAACATCGAAAATACATCAATTTTAATTGAAGCATCCTAGAAAATGCTTAAAACTGCATAAGCAACTGATGTTCATTTTATGATAAGTGTTTTACGTATTTTGTCATTTTTATAGCGGTATTACGAAAAATGCATGTACCGTGAGCTGTTCAGTTGTAAAAAAAATACAAATAATGGTAATTTTAAACTGATGGTAACTGAAAGTGGAATTATGAAAAATAGGAAAATTGCACCAAATTCAACATTCATAGTCATATGAAACGTAAAGTACTGATTTCTTCTTCTTTTCTGTCAGTTTTATTTAATGTTTGATTAAATAAAATTGAGTCAGTTGATTCTTTCTTTTTCTTATTTCAGGGCTATTTCAAGCTAAGAAATGTGTTATTTTAATGCTATTAAAATGAGGTAGTTTCTTATTTCACTTTGGGGTTAATTTAATTTTTTTCCTTTTACATTACTGTTAAAAAGGCAGGTGAGGCATAATTTCAGGGGTAGCTTATATTCTGCTAGATACGGTATATATATAGATGGTATTTTATGTATTATAATATATTATACAGAACAAAAAATTTAATTTGGGTAGAGGAAATAATGTATTTCATATAAGTTTTTTTAACCTAAACACTTCTGAATGATGAAATTAACTAATAAAACTTGTACAGAGTCAACATTTATTTAATATTTACACTTCAAGTTTTACAACATGCTCTACTGTTTATAGTACTTCAATTAATTATTTTAACACTTGAAATTAACTAATATTTGTTTGAACAATGAAATTTAAGTTGTATGATGTTGTTCCTTATGATATCAGTAGGGCCTGTATTTTGCTATAAAATAAAACTTTTTAAAATATTTCGGTGTGAACTTCTATTTCGATCATTATTTCGTTAAATCAAATATTTGCTGTATTACACATTAAAATACCTTTGTGCCATCTAGTAAAGAAAGTCCGTCATTTCTGTATTTTGTTGCAACTTTCAATTTCGGCATGATTTATGTACAAATATAATCAAAATTGCTATTAAACAATTTCAGATAGCCATTTGCAAATAGAAGTGCCAACAACTGGGGATAAAATACGAAATCTGTTTGAGTCTTTGCCACATTTAATCATAGATTCATAGACATCCCAAACTCTGTACAGAGATAGCAGAAAAAACTTCTTGGTAGCCAAGGTAAAAGCAGAAAAGAATGCACACTATAAGAAATAAAGGGGGGGAAAAATCACACTAAAACATTACGATTTTTCAATCAGATTTCTCACTTATTTAGACATCTTGCATAATCAAACAAATTTTGCAATATTTTATGGATTCAATTTGCTTAATTATGGTAATTGACATATATACAAAGCAAAATATAGCTAAGAAAAACTGTTTTGTAAAATTTCGCTCTTATCGCTGTTACCAAAAAATAGGGTTCTAGTCTTCAGGATTTCATACCTACTAAATTCTTCTGAAAACTATATGAAATACACAACCTAGTTATAGTTACTACCGGTATATTATGAGAGGATTATTTCATCTCTACCAGATGCCATTTTCCATGCAAATATTATCCTCCCATGCCACTCCCAAGATCTATCAAATCCCCGATTATATTTTCCCATTGTCCTTCAGTTTGGAAACTAACACATTTGAAGATTTTGATAGGATTTATATTAACAAGCTGTCGATGGAAATTGTAAAGATAGATTTCTTTATTGAAACAGAAATTTCTGTAAGTTTTTTTATATTTTCTGTAAGTTTTTTCTTTTGCAGAGAGTGAAGATGAAGATTACGATGATACACTAGATTCACATTCAGAATTCAAGAATACTTTAAGTGAAAATTCACGTAAGTATTATCGTAATAATACTTTTTTATAATTTGTTCTAGAAACATAGATGAATGTAAAACATGAAGCTGCAAAAAAACATAAATTCTGAGATTCAAATGTTATATCAGATAAAGATCTTAAAGATATTTTATTAAAAGATGCTAATCCTATTGAGGGGATAATGAATTCAGCTGGTCAACAAGTAAATTTAATAGTCAAACTCTTAACGATACCGGGATTTTATGTTAGAATGTTAGTTAACATTTTTTATTAAAACTTTGTGAAACACAGTGAAATGTAAACATTATTGACCATATGAAGGTTTAGAACATTCAGCAATACCATTCATTACCTAGTCAAAAAAAGATTCTTTAATTAATTCTATAAAAATAAGTTTAAGTTTTTATCTCTTGTAAGAACATTTTTTTTATTTGCCTTGAAGACTGAAAAATAACTAAGTAAGGTGAATGGAAAGCGTAAAAAATCTTAGTCTTTTTCCTCCTTGTGCATAGTCAGTGTAATATCCAAATTAGGATTTCTTGGGCACCTAACTGGGTACATTGGCTGAGCTTTTAGCAGCTAAAATCTATCCACCAAGTTGGAAACCTGAGAAATCTTAAATCATCAACTCTGAAAAAACTAAATGAAAATGCAGTAAATGCAATTTCTAACTTAGAAGTACATACTAAAATACCATCTGTACAAAACTTAATTTATCAACATTGTAAGATATAGCTTGCTTTTTTAAATTCAGGGGAAAAAAAACATATTTTTTCCTTGAATCTGGGTCCTTTTGGTCACCCTCAATAGAGGGCAGATTATATTAAATCTTTTCTCCGGTAACCAGGGCACTTACAAGAATGCATGTGTATGTTTTTTTTATAGTGGTACTGGTAATTTCTGTGAGAGAGCAAAGAACCTTCAATGTGGTTTGAAGGGGCTTAAGCCCTTAACACAGCTAACGTATTACTTACTGTGCAAACTGTGAAGGTGCTGAATTAATTTGCAAATTTCTTTTGTAACCATAAATGGACAAACAATTGCACGTATTTCTTGAAGTTCAGACTGACTTATGCAACCCTGGCATGTTATCTCAGCACAGCAATGAATTTTAGTGCATGCTGCAATACATTGCCTGAAATATTTAGCTACAGATAAGAGCTCAAGGCAAAGAACAGCAAACTGATGGTGTCAGATGACTTTCTATGCCACACATTTTGATATGTTCTCACAGAGAATTACTTTTTTCTGTAGACATGTAAAGTGGTGCATCGTATATACCGTGTATTTCCGCAGATAAGACAACCTTCAGATAAGATGAGGTATACATTTTCATCAAAGTTTAATGGATTTAGCATATATCTGTCCTTTTAGACGACACCCAAACTATCAGTGGCCTATAAATTTGTGTTTACGAAACAACTTCAAAAACTTTTGTTTTTGTTTCAGTCTTTTGGTTGATTGCAAAAATGTTGCCTATCATTGCACTATTATAATCCATAGGGTGGGTAGCAGAAGTTAGGGTGAAATAACTACAATTAGTTAAAAAGACTGTTGGCTATTCTTACCGGAAGAAAGCTTCCTCAATCTTTCTTTTCAAAATGGCATCATTGAGGACAGTCACTACACAATGGGACAGAACGATATGCACATTTTGCCTGAGCCATGTATTACACATACCGGTAGGTAGGGAAAAAATGAAAAAAAAATATCAAAAATAGGTTTTAATTCACGGATTATGGTGTTTGTGGTTTTATTTATGAAATTTGCATTATTTAGGGGCTTACATTTGCCTGCAAATGGCCCCAAACATCTTAATATACAGTAAAATACCAGTATAACGAAATTTAGGGGACCTTGGAAATTAATTTGTTGTAGTGAAATTTTGTTATACTGAAAATTGACCAGTGCACAATGTTCTGAAAAAAGTTTATGATTTTCTTTGAAACACTCCCAGACGCAAAAGACTATTCAAGATAGCCACCAACCACAAAACAGAATCTGGCACATTGTGATGAAGACTAAGTGCCATGTGTTGTCTGTACTCTGCTGATATTCCACCTCATTACTCAAAATGTCTGCCTCATCTGTGATTTCTTGTTACACTATCGCATCACAGTCCACATTGACGTAGTCAGTAAGATTCACACTTGCTGCCCATCTAAGTTTTCACACAAACGCTTCCAGTTCTAATGTTAAAATAATGAATTGAAGTAATATATACAGTAGAGCATGTTGTAAAACTTGTACAGAGTCAACATTTAAAAAACACTTCTTGCTCCACTTACATTTAAGTTGCAGGACTAGTTTCCAGGGATTACTCCCTCATCCTCAGCTGGTGGTTGACTGATACCAATGTCAACAAGACAGATCAGATCAACAAGACATTGGTATCAGTCAACCACCAGCTGAGGATGAGGGAGTAATCCCTGGAAACTAGTCTTTCAACTTAAATGTAAGTGGAGCAAGAAGTGTTTTTTAAATGTTGACTCTGTACAAGTTTTGCTTCCAGTTCTCTTCTGTTTCTGTCATCTAGCACTTACTCCAGTTTTTCTAAAGCAGTTAGCGATTACATATTTCTTTTTTAAGCTATTTCCATTCAGCACTCAACACAATATGCATTGATTATAAAAAGTTGGCATTAATGACTCTCCCTGAGGCAACATTACACAGCATGCGCCGGAAAAATTAAAATTATATATAGGCAAACAGGGTAAATTTTAATTTGTAATACTGAAACTTCAAATTTGTTATAATGAAAATAATGTTTTATCACACACAAAATAGGGAAAAGAGAAGGGGGCAATACATAATTTTGTAATACTGAATATTTTGTTACACTGGTGTTCTTTATACTGGTATTTTACTGAATCAAGATAATATAATCTTGACATCAGAATACATCATTTTATAATGTTTTTTAATTTATATACATTTCAGTCTAATTTTGTTGTTGTTGTATCTGTTCTATAAGACAACCCCGGATTTATGGGGCCTTTTTTTTTATGATTCAACTATTGTCTTATCTGCGGAAATGTACGGTAAATGTTAATTGCATGGCCAGCAATGATACACACTTACGCTTACACAGTGAACTCCCGATTATCTGCATTAATTGGGACCATGACATGCACGAATAATCGAAAGAACTGGACAAACCAAATGTTAGAATTAACCGGGTCCAAGATTTTTAATTTACCGCACTTGATTTTGAATTCCTGAACTTTGTCACCATAGTTGTGCATATGACAAAATTAAGTGCGGGAAATCAGAAATCTGATGAAATAATTTGTGGGAAATTCAAAATTAAGTGCGAGTAATTCAAAATTACATGTAGCAAATTTGAAATAGTGTGTGGGAAATTCAAATTTTTGCACATGGATAATATGAAACTGGATAGGCCACTCGTGGATAATTGGGAGTTGACTGTAAATGGCTGCAGCAGTGGAAGGGTTAATAAAAATACTGTATTATGACAATTTAAAAAGGAAAGTTAGTAACAAACTCATGAAGTCATTATCAAAGTTTGAAAGGAGACTATATCGTTAGTCCATCCGTGAATATAGAAGAGAATTTTTATCACATGGTCACTTCTGCCAGAGGTTGTGTGGGCAGAGATTCTTTGAGTAGTGTGCACTTGTATGATAGTACAGTAAGATATAGTTTTAACATTTCCAATTTTAAGAAATACTGCTTTTAAGAAAATCCTGCTTTTATGAAATAAATCTGAGAATATATAAATATTTACCCTATAGCATTGAAATTTCCAAATGTAGGCCGACTGACACATTACAGGAAATGAGTTCTTCTGCTGAGTTCAAAAAACTCGACAGCAGTGGAAAAAATTGAACAATATCAATATGTAGAATAAGTAAAATTTATTGATATTGGCACATACCGTATTTTTCCGAATATAAGCCTCCCCTGAATTTAAGCTGCATGTGCCTTTTTAACAGTAAAGTAAGGGGAAAAAAATTAAATTAACCCCTAACTGAAAAAATAAATTGCCACATTTCCACAATATTAAAGTAACACATTTGTTAGCTGAAATAGGCCTGAAATAAGAAAAAGAAAGAATCAGCTGACTTAAATTATAAAATTCTAATTTTATTTAATATAATTAAATAAATCTGATGGAAAAGAAAAAGAAATCAGTACTTTATGCTTCCAATGACTTTCAGTGTTGAATTTTGCGTGATTTTTCTATTTTTCATAACTGCACTTTCAGTTACGTTCAGTGTAAAATTACCATTATTTGCATTCCCAAACGTTATGGCATTTTTTGCTTCTGAGCAACTGATAATACATGCATATTCTGTAATGCCACTATTAAAATGACAAAACATGCAAAATATATATCATAAAATGAACATACTTCCTTTTGCAGTTTTACGCATTTGCTACGACGCTTCGATTAAAATTGGTGTATTTTTTTATGTTGAATCGATTAATTTATCAATAGTCTTGGAGTTTCACATCGACAACTGGCGATGCTTGGAGGAGGAGAACCAGCCACAGTAGATCATCCGGCTATATTGTGCACATTTTTATCACTTTTGCCTAAAAACACTTGTATGCAATTTTAAGCTGCAGGTATATTTTGCTTGGGCTTAATCTAGCCAAAAGATCGTTGCTTATATTCAGATAAATACTGTACTCTTAATGTAGTGGTATGATTACTGATCTTTATCAACATCTGCTTTAAATTTTTAATATTTTTTCATTGTCCTAAGTGTTGAAGCACACTTGTTGAATTTGTTATTAACACAAAATCTATTAAGATACCATTAACCATTATGTTTCTATAATCCAGTGCATTTTTGTTCATTTGAGGCAAACCTTCTTTTATGGGAAAAAATGCAGTCGCCTTGGGTTCTGTTAAAAAGAAATTTTACTGTATATTTAACATTGATATGAACTACAGTTTTGTGGAACAACATTTCTAAATATTATTAAATACTAGCTTAAAAGGCCCAGCGTCGCCTGGGTTTTTATTTTGTAATTTGAAATTAACTTATGAAGGACTCTCGATTTTCAAACTCTAGGGTCTTTTATAATATGCAAGCCTACATAGAACTTGACATGAGGAAGAACGACTTATCACACTCAAACTATTCCCTCAGAAAACGCTAGATATAGCTTTTTATTGCTCACAGAGGATGTCGAATGTTGGATTCCGTTGCTTCTACACACCATGCCTGGGAGGGGTTGAAATAAGAAGAAACATAAATTCCGATTACATAAGATTGTATTGTCTTTATGGAAATTTTCATTTCTCACTCTCACATACAACCGTTTCGGGGCTGAAATTAAAATTAAGAAAAAAAATCAATATCACTTTCATACTTTCCTCCCCCAAAATCTGGGACATAATATACTGCGGGCATAGGACTGAAAATGTTCCATCCTATTTTGTCTTCTTGTAGATGTTTAGGGCCTATGATAAACATCCCTATACAAAGCCTACAGCTATGAATGACGTATCAGTGGATAGGATTTTAACCGACTTCTAATATAGCATATTCACTGGCACACACTTAAACTGTCCCTGCAATACGACTGCTTATTCTACATCAAAATGTGAAGTAAGAAAAAGATATTTTCCATGTCGAGGGTAGAGAAAGTTATGTGACTGCCTCAGATTGTGCTTTATTTTCTTGGATTTCAATCTTCAAGAATTATGTTCATAAATGTATTAATTACATAGATAGCATCAGAATTTCATAAAGCCCAGTATTATGTTATTCCCAAGGCCCTATGTGAACACTTTAAACAATACACTGTTGTCATGTTAACTGAATTGCATTTCATTTTTCAGTATAATATATTCAGAAATTATATAAATTTTAAAGGGAAGGAGTGGTCTGTTTGAATGTTAGTGTTCACCGTGTTACTTCCCGGGCTTAGATGGGTATGTGTGCAAAATTTCGTGCAAATTGGTCAAGAAATGTAGATTTGTATACGGAACATACATACCCACATATTATCTATTCATTTTGAGAATGCAAGTCCATATAAATACTGAATTTGTATCATTCCGCCCTTAATGGCATTTGATTGGTCATGTGCACCGCCGTCTCGAGAATTACAGTCTAGAAGGCAGTGGTCATGTGTTACGTTAGTCATCTCTTTCCCGCGGTTAACGAAAACAAATTAGTGGGCCATGTCTCCTTCCATAATAATCTATCCATGAGGGCTACTCTCAGCATTAAAAATAAAGACATGTTTATTACTTATTTTGTTCAAGCTGAAAATGAGTGCTACATTAATACTTTTATATACAAAAGGCATATTACTGTGAAATAATTAAGCCAACTTACTCGGAGTTCTCCGGCAGTGGCGTAACTCTCAAATCCGAATAATCTGACATCATCTCCAAAGTACAATCTTTAACCTCACTTCTTTTCGCAAATTATTTCATTTCAACGTCCAGCAATAACTTATAAAATGTCGTTCTTTTAAAATTAGGAGGTCGGAGTCCTCATGAAGTTTACCCACAATTGGAGGTATGTTATCAAAAAATAATTGATGAACTTTTGCTCGAATAGCACTTTTCACAAAGTCATCAATGCTATCTAAAAGACTACGCGACTTTTGAGCCTTTATTGGAGGAGTTTTCACTACATCAGAGTCTCTGTATTCACTACCCACTTTCCAGATCGGTGAATTTCAATGTCAATTTTACAATGTCCACTATTGCAAGTCTTGGATATTTTTTTAAGAAATCCACTAAACACATACAATATTATTTCCTTTTGTCCACTTCGCAAAGATTTACCTCTCTTAGTTTTAATTATGCCACTCGGACCTGGTTGAATTTCAGTCATTATGATTAATGCTTCTCGAAGACTGGGTTATAAATTACAACAGTGACTCGCAGACTGAAGGGTTATATTACAAATGCCACAATTTGCAATACATTGAAACATTTGTAGTAAGTTGATATTGTTATCTTAATAATTTCGTCACAAATTATGAGCTTTTACTGTTATAAAAATCAAATCAATACCGCACTATATTGTCTTGTAGCATGATGTGTGCTGCACGTGCATTTGTATACACTTTCGATTTGGTTTGGTTGTAAGACTCAAACTTCTTTTTTGTTTTGTTTGTTTTATTATGAAAACATGTGAAAGCGGAACTCTCAAACTGTAAATAAGTCACACTTCAATTTTTTTAATCTTTTTTTTATGTAAACAATTGACAGCAAACTCTCTAACTATGCCTCATTTCATCACATTTCCGACTTTTCCCGTGGATTTTCCAAAAATTTTCTTTCATACAAACCTTCTCCAGACAATTACGAACACAACAAAACAAAAATCAGCCAAATCGGTCAAGCCGTTCTCAAGTGATGCGGCAACAACCCTTTTGTAAATTCATTTTTATTAATATAGATTAAAGCATACCTGAAAAATCTTCTGTGTTTGTGATATAATTGAAAACAAATTTCCACAAGGAGCACTCGTTTGTTGTCTTTATCACTCTTTATTTGTTGTGTACTATGTGTTGTAGAACATAAAATATTACTTAACAAAACAACTTCTAGTGCTGTGTCCTTGTATTAATCTGAAATATTGTTCACATGCGTACCGTACATGGTGGTCATGTAACAAGTGTTTGACAATGTGATACAATAACATCATGACTAAGGCTAGGTTTCTAGGCACTAAACTTGGCTGCATATGTACATACTGGTACATTGTGAACTGATATTCTATAAAGACCAAGCAAAAAAGAGTATTGTATATATTTAAATAAAGCAGTTTGCACTTTATAATTTACCTTGCCAACTAGAGTTATTAATTAAATTACAGTTAACATTTTGAAATGGAATAGAATGGATTTACTAGGACACATCAGGCTTCCTTGGTGTAATTCGTTCCACGACTACTGAGTGCTAATATTATAGGAGAAAAATTCCTCCAACACTGGGACTCGAACCCAAGAATTTTTCTCCTATAATATTCTCATGTAATGTCCAACAGAGACAATAATCTGTGGTTCATGAATGCTTATATATCTTTCTCGAATATTAACTGTACAATAACAGTGGGAGCCAGGTCACAAAAATCACTACTTAGTGTGCCTCACAGTACTGCATATGACATAACTTGTCTGTCTGTGAGGTAGACCATTAAGGGCAATCAGTTATAGGAGAGAGGTTCCATCTGCTGCTGTGAATTGAACTCCATCTTAGCTCAGTTGGTGGAGCATTGGTGCGAATAGCCTAAGGTCCTGGGTTCGAGTCCCAGTGTCAGAGGAATTTTTCTCCTATAATATTCTCATGTAATGTCCAACACAGACAATAATCTGTGGTTCATGAATGCTTATATATCTGTACTGAGTGCTAGCAGAATAGATTCACCTGAAAGTCTGCAGAGATCTTCAGAATCAGCTTCATGATGTCCCAGACTTCCTTTCCAAGGTTGTTGTTGGTTTTCTCGTGTTTGAAACAAAATTTTACTCAGATGCACTGAGTCCCTCACATGCCATTGTGAAATCGCAATGTAAGCAAAATGCAACAATGGAAAAACGCTCACAAATATTAAATTCGTACACTCAGAACGAAGCCGCTTGGCTCAATTACTCACTAGAGACAGGGCCGTCGCGTGGGCAGGGCGACCGGGGCGATCACCCTGGGCGCCGCGATGAGGTGGCGCCGTGGCAACGGCAAAAATAAAACAAAATTTGAAATAATGTGTTAGATGTACATAACGCATTTTTTAAAGTTAAGTATAACTGAATTTTGAATATTACGTTGTTTGTATTTATCGAACAAATAAATATTTGACACCAATAACTTTATATTTTCTAAGTTACCCCAAAATAAATATTTGCTCAAAATTGAACAACTGGATTTGCTTGTATACTGTTAATAATAATAATCTAATAATAATGCGTGTTTAACCCCATTATGTTTATATGTATTTGATAGTGTTGCGTCACGTCGCTCGGTGTGTGTTTGTGTTTGAATCCTTACAGATTGGTGGAATGTCGGGTGGGTGCACGTGGGATTGAGTTTTTTTGGGGGGGGCGCCTGACGAAATCTTGTCCCGGGTGCCAAAAAATCACGCGACGGCCCTGACTAGAGATATATGTAGTTTCACTGATGTATGAAGTTTTAATGATGTATGAAGTACCACTACTCAGTCGTGTGCTTCATACGAATTTCAGGAACTTTTGAGTTGCACCTCATATCAGGAAGAAAATGAATAATTGGAAGTATATTGCTGTATACTTAAATATGTATGGATATTTTCTGTGTATATGTGACAGTATTGTATTTAAAGGCAACTAATTCAAAATTAAATATTAACATACTAAGAGACTTGAGGCTTTCCTGACTTAGGTTACTTATGATGGCCTCTCGGTGAAAATGTTAGTGCAGTCCGAGCTATCGGCTGTAGACCTTGTAGCAGCCAAAAGCTCGGACTACACTAACATTTTTACCCATTTGGAATCCCGAGGGACCATCATAAATTAACATACTAGATAAAATATAAACAAAAAATACTTGCACCATTCAAAGCAAATTCAAGTTTGAAATATTCGTAAATAATTTAAGAGAAAAGAACGCCTCAGAACATATGATTGTAAGGGGTTTAAAACAAATTGAGCATATTTTGTTGTACAAGAAATCAGACTGGGGGGAAACAAATATTCAACTTTATTTAGAAGTAATTAAATCACAGAACATTTTTCATGGTTCTTCCATCTATCATTTGTTAAAATCTGCTTATGAATTTGTCTCTGTGGCCTAAAATATCTCATGTTAGGGTATATAGCTCTAAAAATGTAAAAGTAAATCACAATTTTTTAAAACACTTTAGCTCAGTTCAAGTTCATATAATGTAGACATACTTTTTGCAGTTGCCTACTATGTCTTAACACTTATGATCTTTTACATTAATGTGGTTTTCTACTGCATCAATCTTAAGAAGTTGAAATTGTCATAACTAGAGTGTGATTTTTTGTTAGTAATGATTAACTTAACCTATTTTTAAGCTTGTGTAAAATATATATGCAAATTATCGTGAAATTGATAAAAATCTATGAAATCACCACACAATCACAATATTTTCAAGAAAATCCGTTTTTTTATAACAGTTTACACAAGAAATCTCTTTCTTTCGAAAAATATATTGGGGAAATTGGTGTTTCAAGCTATAATTACTAGCTCTAATGGTGACTGGCAGCAAGCAGTTACACATAGAATCAATAAGTGGCAATAAAAAAAATGTTACAAAGCCAAGACATATTTTGAAAAGCGACCATGCAGAAAAAAATGAATAGTATTTTGAATGCTTGAGAATCACAATCTAGTAGTTTTTCTTGGAATTTCCTGCAGCTTTTGAGTTTTGTTGTCAAATACAGATAAGAGAGATGGTTTTCTGTGTGTGAAGACTTTTTTGGGTCGTTGGTTTTTATTATCATGTGTGGAAACAATTCTCAGTTTTAATGTGGATGATAAAGAATAAATATTTAATAATGAAGCAGATTCAACCTTGTTGTGTTACTTTGAAAGGGATTATTTCCACAATGATTTAATCCTTTCACTGCTACAGCTGTATAATTAAATGAGTCAGCGTTCATCACTGCTGGCCATTCTATTGATGCATGCACCACTTTGCATGCTTATAGACAAAATAAATTTTCATTGAGAGCAAATCAAAGTTTTGAAACATATAATATGTATGTAGAACTTGAAATGAAGAAAAAGATTTATCACACTCAAACTATTCCATCAGAAAACGTTAGATATAGCTTTTTATGGCTCATAGAGGATGTTGAATGCTGCATTCCGTTGCTTCTACACATCATGCCTGGGAGGGGTTGAAATAAGAAGAAACATAAATTACATAAGATTGTGTTGACTTGACGGAAAATTTTATTTCTCATTCTCATGTTACCATACAACCGTTTCGAGGCTGAAATAAAAGAGAAATGCAGTATCACTTTCATACTTTCCTCCCCTAAAACCCAGGACATAATATACTACAAGCATAGGACTCAAAATATTCCATCCCATGCTTAGGGCCTATGATAAACATCCGTATTTCTTAACTAATACAAAGCCTACAGCTATAGATTAATCAGGCCTTCTGATAATGTTTATTTTGTCATTTTCAGAAACTCAAGTAGCTCCCCCTACTTTCAATGGCTCACTTGGTGCTGGCGCCAGAGTGACTCGAGAAGAGCAGGAGAGATTGTCAGCTCCTCTTCATGTTTATTGTGAACCAGTAAGTACAGATAGTCAGTCACAGCTTTTTTGTTTAAGTATGATGCAAATTCAGTGAACTCGATACAACATAATGATATCACCCTAGTTATAACAATAAAACCCTCCTGGGTTATAACAAATAAGCAGTTCTGGAAAATTCAGAAGTACTCCTGTAGGCTTGCAGGGAAACTGGTTTTACTGTTGAAATGCAAGAAACAGAATATACAGAACGCTAGCACCTAACAGGGGATATTTTGAAAATGTCACAACATTAAAATTCTTTTGTTCCATTTTAAGAATTATTACAGTCCCTTTTTTTGTTTTTACCACATGTGGACTGAGCCTGCAGACAAATCACAGCTACACTCCCAATAAAGGACATGTATTGTCCCTGATAGTATACAGGTGTTAATGAATAACACCGAAATATTTTACCTGTGTATAGAGGAGACATAGTAACATTCTTCCTCCTAGAAATTTAATCTTGTAGAACGGGAAATAAATTTTCCATGACAGTTCAAAGTGTGTATACATTTTTTGAAGCACTCTGTATTTTAAAAGTCCATGTTGGCTTGATATTCTAGCCTACTGCTTATAACCACTGTGGAACAGAGGTACTTTTTTTAATATTGGACAGTTGACTGATAGAAAACAAACTTGTTGATTGGTTCATTTTCTAGATTTTTCCATTAAATTGGAGTCAAGTCCCAACCTTTAAGCACATATGAAACTGTCCATAATATCTCATTGCAGTCCTGCAATGCATTTCAGAATTGGTTATCAAGGCAAGGTATTCCACTTTATTTCATCATATGAACACACTACGGTATTTATAAAGTATTTCCGATATTGCTTCTACTTAATTGTGTTCAGGAAGAAATTATGACTAACATACGCTGAAAAAAATGCAGGTCTTCAACTTAAATTTAATAACGTAATTTCATCTTGTGTGTTTCAGGATGCATGGAAACTGGAAGGAGATGCTTGGCAGCCGAATGGTTCAACTTCAGAATCAGGTTCAGGTTCTGAAAACACGTTATCTACGTCAGCAGTTCCAGTCCATATGGAAATCAGAAACAGGCCAGGACTGGATAAAATGGTCATCACTACACCCAGTCATCACCAAGAAGAAGAATCGGAACAGGTGGAACCACCAGCGGGAACTGGTGAGTCATATCTATCTTAAATGCGTGTCTCACTTGCATGTAGATATGGTAAGGGCATGTTTTTAAAGTCATCAATAATTCCACCGGTGGAAAAGTGCGATGAAAGTCTGGTGAATGTACGATAAAAGTCATCTGCCATTTTCTTCATCTGATGAGCCGTTGACTTTACGAACAGGTTGATGGATTTCAGTGGGAGTATTCAAATTGTATAATAATTATTGTATCATGGATTTGCAAGAAGTGGAAAGTATAATATAAGTTGGGCAGGGAACTAATAACTGAGTGCTACTATTCTCATATATCATGTTTTGTGCATATTGAAATCCATAAAATATTTTGCATATTTAAATACGGTACCTAACCTCAACGGGCAATTATGAATAACCTGTGCTGTCAGTTTCGAGAAATTTGGAAAGTGACATTAATTAATAGATTTTTATGTAGAGTATTTTTCTTTCTTTTCTACTCATGAAACAAAATCAACTCATCACTTTAATTTTCGGAGGGCTTACACTCTGATGAAGAACATTTCGTTAGCTTTCGCACAAAAATAAACTCAATTTATTTATGCTAGTGGCAACTGTCGTCTGCTTCTTTGCTCCGCCATGTTTGTCATCTAAGAAGCATTGTATTTTAAGTTCGATGAGTCTGATAGCAATCGATGACTTTCACTGATGAGTTTACGAACAGCCTGATGCTTTCCTGTTGGATTATCTGTTGACTTTACAAACACCCTGGTAAGTCCAATGGCATCGATGGAATCAATCGATGACTTTAAAAACGGGGCCCTAAGTGTTGCAAGAAATGAAGCTAAACTTTGAATAAGGGTCTAGAGATTATCGAGCACAATCTTGAAAAAGTGACTTTCATTGTTTATTTATTTATTTAATTCATACTACAACAGAGCAAAAGCGCTTATATTACTGTAAAGCATTTTATTTATAATAATTATATAACAATAATAACAAGTTATAAATTCAAAGCTAATAAAACAGCTAAACTCAAGAGAATTACTGATGTAATATACAATATTAATACTAAAGCTAAAGCAGATGGACTAAATACAAAAAAGAGAAAATACAGTATACCCTTCCTCTGCCAAAGGGATTGCAGGAATACCAGACAATTCTTTTTATTGGCCAGGAGTTACAATTTAAATCAAATCAAATTATACAGATTATTCCATTCATATGACACACATTTGATATTGACCGACGACATTTAACAATGCCTCAGATATTGACCAATCATGCTCATTTATCTTATAGTATGTTTGCAAAGATGGGATTTTATTTGATAAAACGTTAGCTTGTTACTGAACCATCATAGTAGAATCAGTATGCAGTGATTAATAGGCTGTGTAAGCAAGAAATAGAGCTTAGAAAGACAAAAGAAATGCATTCCAAATGATAAAAATTAGTTCGTAACTTTTTGCACAAAAGTAAAAAACCACTACAAATTGCAATGTTTCAGCATTTTATTACTCGTCTTGTATATATCATAGAGAGGTCTCTTGCACTGAAATTGTAGCTATCTGTGGTAAAAATTGTAAATAACAACATTTTTAACTTTTGGAGAAAATTGCTGAAATGTGAAAACAGGTGTTTTGCTAAAACGGTGAGCAACCTGGTAAAAATGATCTCTTGTTTCCTTCAACTTTAAAAATTGTGTTTTTAATCAAAGCACATTTAAATAGTGTTAATTTATAAATAAAATTTGTTCCTGGTAAATTACGAATTTCTTCAGATAAATTTGCAAGTGCAGGTAGCATTGGTTGGTATTCCATAACTTAAATAAGAAAGTAGTTATTATTTATAGAATCTATTACATTTTATTCATGCAATGATCTTCCACTCATAGTCCAGGCGAGGTAGGAAAAAAAAAGCTCATTATTTTAAAAAATTGGCCACATTCTCTATGTGATAATTAAGAGTACAGTAGAGTCTCAGTTAACCAAGTTAATGTGGACCAACCAACCTCAGATAAGCAAATTTTCGGTTAACAGGGATATACAGTAAAAGAGGATCAGGAAAATAGAATAAGAAAATAAGGTCAAATTACAAAAGCAATATCACTGTATTGACATGTATTGACATGAAATAAAAATAATACAGTACACATAACTTTGTAAACCTAAAAAACTAAACACTTAAACAAAAATACAATCGTGGTTTCCAATCTTCAGCAACTCCTTAATTTTATGTTTTCCCTTAGTTCAGGCTCGGATATTAGAAAAAATGTCCTGCTTCTCATTTTTTACATCTGCTAACCCTATGTATATGTTTGTAGCATGTCTCCTGTTTGAATGTGAATTTGTTTTCATGCTCAACATGTCATTAAGGTTTAATATTTATTTAACATCTACAACAACGGACAGTTTTACGTTTTATGCAATAATTAATAGTTGAGAGTTTTCTGTTAGCACTTTATTAGTTGAAACAAATGTTTCTGTATTATTATTTTGTATTTACTCTAATCTGATACAGCCTACTTTATTGTGGGCCACTCTGTATATGTGCATGAGAACCTTATAATCATTGCTTTTCATTCCTGCACACTTTTGATTGTTACCGTATTTACTCGTCTATAGCACCCCCTCACCTATAATACCCCCCCAATTTTCGACAACGCAAAAAAAAAAAAAAAAAAAAAAAAAAGGATCGGCAACTGCAACATTCCTGTTAACGGTAAAACCCACGCTTCCCTGCCACCTGTGTGTTGGCCTTAGTTACTCTCACCTCCTCCATAGATTTCTCAATGCCCTTCAGGTTTCTGAGTTCAACTTCCGCCATACGCGTGTATTGTGTTGTTGCCTGCCTGAGAGTTAGTAAGCACGTGAAAACTGAGTTGGAGAGCAAGTTTCACGGCATCCTTCAAGTTGAGTGTGTTAGAATATGCAGCCATGTATGATATCTTATTGGCGTAAACAGAAAGACAAATTATCAGGAGCAAAGAAAATGTTGAAATCATTCCGTGGTGTGAAGAAAGGGAGATACGAAATTTAGGCAGTTGCTGCCCAGTTGGATGACAACATTGCAATGCTGAGTTAACCTTGAACACCACGCGGGCACGCACAGCGTTTAATCACGTGACCCAGTCAGCTGCGGTAATGCAGGAGGGAGCTATACCAAACTGTTTAAAACTCTAAAGTTAAATTGACGTGATAATTTAACTTTTTGTAAATAAAAAAAAATGGATTTAAACTATTTTGCGTGTTGATTTAAAGACGCTAAATGTGTCTTTTTCTGTTTTTAAAGCATGACAACCCAACCTATGTCATGTGAAAATTTTCACCTATTATACCCTCCCCTATTTTAGAAGTTGAAAATTGTGAAAAAAGGGGGGTGTTATAGGTGAGTAAATACGGTATTTCATCTGTTAAACAATGATATCTAGGCTGAACCAGCTATTAAGGTAGGATGACCTTATTTAAAAAATGAAAGGGACACTCAAGTGCGTTGTGCTCATTATCGAGAAAGTTGAACTCATAACTAGGTAATTGTTATAAATATTCTATTTAGTAATTAATTTAAACCAACATAGTGAACAATTCCTAACTTTAAACTAGATCGTCACTACAGTCACTGTCAAATTTATTCTAAAAATATATATCTGGCAACCTTATAATTAGATTCCAAACATACTTGTACCTTATTGAATCCTTGCCTAAGTCTTAGCTTAATTGAAGTTCCTTAGGCAAAATCTTATTTATCCTTCACTGGACCTGGGATCTGAACCAGTCTTTCTTTGATATTTCTGTGAGTTCTGTGATTTCCTGCAAAAGTTTTGGGTATTCTAACAGAAATTTATAGGAACTTATGCAAGATACATCACGGAAATGTGTTTTGACTATAACCATAGCCTTAACAGTTTCATCATTAAACCTATTCTTCTCATCTGACCACACAGAACAAAAAAAAAATCATAAAAATGGGACATTAAGAAATAAGTTTTTAAAAAAAGTAAAATTTTGCATCCCCTTTAAGTTTTGTCAAGGCAAAAGGACCAGTCAATCAAAAGAGGGACAATCCCGTTAAAGCAGGACATCTAGTCATGCTATATTAAGGGCCAGGGTCATGAGAATGTAGTATAACTAGCAGGTGCCCATGGCTTCGCCCACGATAATTAATTGAAAAATTAAAAATCAAGAGTATAATAATTATTAAAGCATTATATTTAACACTTGCACACTAATCATTCATAAACTAAACCATTAATAATTAATGAAACAACTAAAATTCTGGCTTTAGAGTACATTCCACGATTAGAAAGCGCCGCCTGGGAAAACGATCTCAGATTCGAGTATGCAGTTCCAAAGCTAACTTCAAGGGAAGGAGTGGTTTGTTTGGGTTTTTAATGTCTGCGATACTTCCAGGGTTATACCACAGTATAAGTATTAATACAGTAAGGAAACTGTGTGTTAAAAGTCCTATGACAACTTGTTAGCTGGGCGACACTAGCGCTCCATGCGGCGGTTGAGTAAAACTGCATTCTCACCATATAAAATAACTTGGGAAAATGCATAAACACATAACAAAATATGTTATAATAAGAGAAAAAAATCTTCTTTCAAAACTGAATTTTAAATTTAAGAAACAATGAAGCATGTATTATATTTTAGTTAAGATCAGGCACAATTTTTAAATGCCACTTACCTGTAACTTGCACTGCAGTTCCTAGGGCTATTCTTATTACAAGTTTTAATAACTTCAAGATGATTCTTGGAAAACTAATTATAACTCATTTTTATTTTTAAAAGTAGCCTAATATTACATTAGAATAGAAATGTCATCATTTTACAAAAATAATACAATATTACATAAGATACAATACAAAATTCAAATAAAAAATATAGGTTTCTATCAATATTTCTCAATTTCTAATAATCCAAAACTGCTTTTAGTATACAGTCGGTACAGCAGTTTTAATTAAAGAGTTCTTATTGGAATTCATAAACTGGCTGTTTTCGAAGTGTTCCAAACATAGGCGGCAATTTACATTTAAATATTTTACAGTTTTTGTTAGTAGGTCTTCTCGCCGACTATTGATGACCCATTTTTTACACCTGAAATCATTACAACAATTGAAGGTAGATCGAAGCCGTAAGATACAGAAACAAAATAAATCTCAACAATGAAGTTGAGGATGAGCAGTGTGACAAACCTATATTCAAAGGTCACTCTTTAATATAATTTATAACTTAAACGTTGATTTTAAAGGTGGGAAAAACCTTGGACTAGATACGCTTCTTAACAGTAGCCTATTTTAGGTAAGCCTATTGCTTGCCTAGGTTTGGATAATGATGTCATGTTAGTTTACTGTCGCAAACACCTTAATGGCACATGTATCCGAGAATTTATGATGTAAGATTATGTTTTCGTCATCTTTACGCCTACATCGTGTTCGAGAAAATAAATATCGTACCGCCTGTAAAATCGGCTATGTGCACTTTTTTACGAAATTGAGTTATGTGCACTGATATTCCTTAGCATTGATCCTTAGTCCACAACCGGGCATGTGGATCTTTGATTGTCAGGTTTGTGCAAGCAAAGAAAAAAAATCGGCTACATGCTGCAAAATGGCCATGTGCATTAGAGCTCACATAGCCATTCTTGACTGCCAACACGGCACACATGTTTGTATACATAACCGGCCCTGACATATACATTACAATGCACATAGGAAATAAGCTGCACCGCAGCAAATATTGTGTTATCTTAAGCGATCACAATACGACATCCTAAATATTGTTATCTTTAACCGTGATATAGACTGCTGACATTTTCATTTCATTAGTATCTATTGTTAGAAATTACAACATAATTAAAGATAAAAATATTACATTAAAGTAAATGTAAACATAACCACACCAGAACATGTGTCAAGAGTAAGCCAGCAGGCATACAATAAATATTACGTATTTTTCTTCTTACCTTTCTGGATCTTTTGGGAAAGTGAAGAAATGCAATTCAGGATTTCTTCCTTTATTGTTACTACAATTTATAGCAGAACAATAACATCCTTTCCAAACACGCATTGCTATAAAAATTCAAGACTCCTATTTATTTCCTTTCTTCCCGCAGTAGTGATTGTAGTATTACTCAATGGCCGGTAGGATCGCATGGAATCTGCGCGCGCATGTCCGTATGGCAGAAAAACGGACTGAGTTTCTTTACTGTATTAATACGTATACTGTGGTTATACTATCAATGTATTATAGCTGGTGCCCGCGGTTTCGCCCGCCAATATTATTTGACTCCAGAATTTTTAAGAAATTTACACTGGCTGTTTATTAAAAATGTTTGTGTTTGAGAGCTATGAAAATTGTAAGTAAAAATAAAATTAGAATATTTGTTCATTGTGTTCATTTCAGTTAGGCCTTATATAATAAAAAATCCGTTTTCCTAATTTTGTACTCTTCGTGAAAGTTTAGACTGCGAGAGACGAACATCGCCGAGTATACCCAATGTCTCACGAAGTGAGGGAGCAAGCACGCTATCTAGGGCCGTTGAATTGTAGAAGAGTAGATATACAGAAAACCATTAAATAAACATAGGAATGTATTAAAAGAAATTGAATTAAAAAAGTCATTGTGTTGGGTGGTTGCCCAATGCTACTTGTTACTCTGGAAATTTTCCACCTTGAGCTCTTAACCGAACATAAGCGAAAGAAATGTAGCTAACTGGCTGCATTGCTTGAGGATGATGAGATAGCTTTCTGTGCCGTGAGTCACTGGGAGCAGCTGTCTCTAACAGATGCACTCAAACTTGCTTCACCTTTCACCACAATGTTAATTCTTCCCTGTCACTGCAACGTTCCTTCACGAGAATAGAGGAATGCTATACATGACAATGAGTGTTCAATGCAGTATGTTGCGCTACCTATTTCTGAATCCTAATCTCAGACTTCAAGTCTAAGTAGTTTATTTTCGACTCTCACAATGCTAAATAGTTTTATAGTGTCATCAGCCAAACCATCTGCCTCATCTTCAACTGAGGACCTTCAGCATACTGAAAAAATTAAGATTTTTGAGTATAGTGCAACTTTTTCCTGTATTAATGTTTCATTTTTTGTCTATGAAGTTATTTATATTGTCCTTTTTTAAACTGTTTTTTGGAAATTTGTCTTGTTGCTCTAATATTATCATTGTTATCACTGTTCTGCCTTTATCGTTTTTGTTATGTTTATTCCAATTGTTTCTCCATTTACTTCATATGGTACACTGTTTGCTCTATTTCCAGCCTTTTTTCCCATCTGAGTTTTTTACTTTCATTTCATTGCATTCATTTACCTGGACTCAGATTCAAACTAGGAACCTTCTGAATACTAGACCACAATGCTATCGTCCACACTATGTAGGAGAAGTAATGATTTCACCTTTTAAGAAGCACTTGATATTGCTATCATTTAGTAGTAGCAGTAGAGCATTGAAAACATTCACGACAGAACAATTACTGCACTGAAGAATGCACCTAAAGTTTTCTGGTTTGAATTTAGAATCTGGAGCCCAGTCTTCTTTTTTTTTGGGGGGGGGGTCTAAGGGTGTACATAGTACTAAATGTGTACGTAGAACTAAATGTTATAATATAAATCTCTGCATGCAGTGAAATTTTATCTTTGTTATCAACTAGAAAAGACATGATTTTAGTCATCATTATTGTTACGTATGGTATAGCATTACAGCTTTTGGGAAGTTTGAAAAATTATCCCCTTCCCTTTTACTTAAAAAATATATTACAGCTTATATCGTCTTTATATATACAAAAATAAATAAATAAACACACTTCCATTGTACTTCCCTCCCCCCATTAAAAAATAATAATTACTAGTTTGAATTTTTTGCATGTCTCCAACTAATTTATAGAAAAATTGTTAGATCAAACTAAATATTTTGGAAGTATTTCAATTCATTGTAAGCTTTAACAGATGATAACAAACAACAGTCAAACAAATAAACTAAATGGTTTGTTACTAGAGGAGCCAGAGCAATGATTGGGTAAAATACAGGGAACCAAAACCAATCAATATCATGTGGGCAGGGCTGGTTTAAGGGCTCTGCAGCACCCACAACTGGGGGAGGGGAGCAAGTTCAAGGGAACCCCTTCATCACCCTCTTACGATAAAAAAGAAAAACTTGTAAAAAGCAAGTTAAAATGGCTGAATTTCCTGTTGAATCTTATGTTACCCTTTAAATATACCAGTTCAATTGTTGCCCTGTTAGTGATTGTTATTGGTTATTCTTCAAATCTGTGGCTATATTTTCTTGCATCAGCTGATAGGCAGAAGCAGTAATTTATTTACTGCTTGAAATATCCATTAGGGACGAATTATATGGGACCAACACCATGTTTCATGCACTCAGCCTATAATCTCGAAACTTTCATGTACCGATATCTATCGATATCAATTTTTTTATTGGTGTAGCAGTGGTGCAAATTAAATCAGCTATTCTTTTGGATCTAACTTAAGATATACTTGTGCAGGGAAAAGGTTGAATTTGATATAACCAATTTTAAAAATCATCATAGCTGAGAAAATAAATTCAATTTAGCAGATTTCCGTTTGCGTATGATGGTTTTCCTTGATTCTGTATTGTATTGATCACATTGGCGTCTTCAAAGCAGTTTTTGTGTGTTAGCCGTTGGTTAAACTTGGTTTATCCCTATTAACTTTGTCCCTTGGTTTATCCCTATTAACATAAATTAATATGAAATGGAGAGGAAATACTTGTCTGGATCTCAAAAGAGAAAGCATAAGAAGGATTGGTTGGGAGAAACTTCATGCCATAAAGGTTCATTATATAAGTTCTTGAAGAAAGTGCAAGAATATGAAATTGCTGGTGATACAATTGAACAATGTGAATTCAGTGCAGCTTCAGGAAGTGCAGTGACTGCATATAGAAAACCTAAAACAACTACATGCAAGGAATATCCATAAGTTTTAAGTTTTGCAAACATTATGTACTATAAATCCTAGGAAACAATTAGATTCTTTCTGTTCATATTTTGGCATTATGTTTTGCAGGGTAATTCTATGTCAATACAGTAAATGTCAGTTTATAAAAATGCCATTCCCTTAATAATTCTAATACAGTATGTGCAACTGAACTATCAATGGAAATTTATATAATAGTATATCTGCATCACATAGTAAATAGGTTAGGCTTGACATATCTGTGATAAACGTTAGGGGAGTCCAATAATAAATCTTGCAGGGCTCCCAAAAATTCCTTAAACCAGCCCTGTATGTGGGAAAATAAAATTATAACTTCTAGATATTTTTCAATGCTTCTGAATAAATATCATATCATAAGTGACTGCCAGTGATAATATCTACTAACAGTTTGAATTTTGATGGCAGAAACTAGGCCCATATTAAAATAAATTAAGTTAGCAGTTTTTCAAGATTGAATCTTTATCAGCAGCCTCAGAATTCTGGTCGCCAGTGGCGATCTGGCATCCAGAAATTTCATGCCCTAAACTAGGACACAGTTCCTTTATATATATTATAAACTATTTGCAAATGTCCTCATTAATACAATGTACTCTTCAAGTTCTGCCACCATGAAGCATGAAGTAAATCTAAGCATTAAGGAGAGAGCTGTTGCAATTAATTTAAGTGACAAGTAAACAAGAATTGAACGATTGATGTAATTGAGGAGGGGATATGGCACCAGGAAATTACACAAGAAGTAGGAGTAGAGCAACTGTCTGGGAGGGACCACATGGCAAGCAGATGTTGGAGAAGACTGTTGAGATGTTATGCCAACAGGGGAGCTCAGAATCTAGTATTTTGCTACTATCAGGGGTGGAAATTTCCTCTGGGTTTTCTTAACCAGAATTAAATCAACATTATAGCGAAGGAAGCCAATTACTTTACCTTTGGGACTTCATAGTTTACAGAACAAAACTTGAAGATGAATACACCTTTCTTTCTTTCTTTCTTTCTTTCTTTCTTTCTTTCTTTCTTTCTTTCTTTCTTTCTTTTTTTTTTTCTTTCTTTCTTTTTTTTTCTTTCTTTCTTTCTTTCTTTCTTTCTTTCTTTCTTTCTTTCTTTCTTTCTTCCTTCCCCCCCCCCCGTTGAATCGAAAATAAGACACATTTACATAAGGTTTGTTCTCAAAGCAAATCCGTGACTGCTTGAGACTTTGTTGTACTGCACATGTTCAGTCTATAACTTATCCGTGATTTGCATTTTGAGAACGGTTAGAAGAATTTGGAATCGATAGTTTCTGCGTTTAATCGATATGATATGCGATTAGAATATGTATTTATACATGCAATATGCATTGCCCATATAAACTTTATTTTGGGAAACTTTTAATTACCTTCCATTATTCATACATATAAGTAGCCTATGCTTATAAATCAGGCGCAACGTTATTGGAGGGAGGAGTCAGGCGCATGAAAATAGGTTACTGCGCATGTCTCTGATAACTAGGGACAGGAATTTTAGGTTTTTAAAAACACTGTTTTAGGTTTTCCATTAGGTGAAATAGTTTTTTTTAGGTCTTTTGTCCAAAATATCGTTTTTGGGTAGAATAATTGGTTTAATGAATTTGAATGTGCTACATAGGATTCGGTACATAATACATGTAAAGTTTAACTTAACAAAATTGACTTAAATTTGTGTAAACTTGCTTTAAGACATACAGTTGAAGAAAGAAAGCATAAACAATCAAGAAGCAGTGAAAATAAGATTGCCTCACATTTCCTGGTTACAGTAGGCCTATATAACTAAATATCTTTCAAGATTCTCAACTGTGAAGTTCTTCCTGTTATCTCTTAGTTAATAGTTAATACTGTATCTAGACACTACTCTTCTCAGGATTCGAATCCAATGCTTCTAATTTAGTGAGTAAAATACTTTATGGTTGGATGTGAATAATGTGAAACTGATTATTTTCCTTTTTTCGGTTGTTATGCATGCTAACCGCACAACAGATCAACTAGGGACGAAAATTTCCCCCTTTTCTAGAAAGGTAAATAATACGTGTTTCTGGCAGGCTT
Source organism: Ectobius pallidus (assembly GCA_964059195.1). Lineage (NCBI taxonomy): Eukaryota > Metazoa > Arthropoda > Insecta > Blattodea > Ectobiidae > Ectobius > Ectobius pallidus. The sequence continues at coordinate 120,158,999 of CAXKWD010000006.1, forward strand.
GACAAAATATTACTTTGCCATCTGTAGTGAAATTCAGATCGTCGCCAATCCATTGCCGTAATAAACTCGTTTTCATTTGTTTCGACATAATTAACACGTCTTCTTAAAACTCACAGTGTGACCATTCAGTATGAATAACATATTGATTCAGTATGAATAACAGGGAAGTACTAAAGGCAAACAAAAAAAAAAGCGCTTTAAAACACAGAAATCTATATCCTTGAACAAATATTGGTCGTTCGTACGAATATTTTAAAAGGAATACGCCGGTACTCTTTTCCTCTCTTGATACTCTCCATCCTTGACGACAATGGGTTGAATGAACCGCTGGTGGTATTAATTTATACCCGACAAAAATTATTCTCTCCCCGCAAAATATTGATTTCTCAACTGACAAACAAAAAAGACAAAAAAGGAGCCTAAATTAGATATTTTAGGTTTTATATCCCGTATAGGTATATTTAGGTTTTTATACCCCATTTAGGTATTTTTAGGTGCCACAGAATTAATGTGGGTGAATCCTAAGGACATGATTCGAAAAAGTGTATGAGCGCTTTTTGTTTTGGAAGTAAGGAAAAAAATAGGTAAAAACCTAAGAATCCGGTCCCTACTGATAACAATTCATGGTAGAGCCCACAAATTTTTCTTATAGTATAGAAACTGTCCGTGAGAACACATAAAACAGAAGATTGAAATCAGAATCACGAATTCTCACTTTGCAAACGTGTGTGGAGAAAGAGCGCATACGCGAACAATGTGTTCTGTGTTTCTGACTGCTTTGCGAACAAACCTACAGTATTTATGACAGATATTAAATTATATTTATATTACTTTTGGTAGCTGTTAGAATTTAACTGGAATAACCAAGTACCTGTTACAGACAATACAGACATTTTTTATCGTTTGTTTTAGCTTTCAGCTACAGTACTGTGTTTATAATGTGAACTAATTGAAACTATCAGTAGGAGTAGTTTGAAATTTTGATCTGGATCATAGAATACATAAATAAGAAAATAGTAATATATAATGAGCTTTGTAGCAGCAACAAAATCAGGTAAACTGATAAAACAAAGTATCAGATTGGTCACTGGTGACCCTGGCAGTTAAAAAGCGACCTTAAATAAATAAATTAAAAAAAAAAAAAGTATCAGATGTGGTTAATAGGTCATATTTCAGAAACTATTGACCTTTATTTCTTACAACATTGTAGCTATAATGAACGTGAATGTTGAATATAAGTCACACATAATTTACCCTGCTTACTGGCTGATATTTTAATTTTAAGTCGTTCCATTCAAATATTTGTCGTCCCCCAGATTCAGTTGTTAAATTAGTTCTGTTATTTAATTCTCTGTGCTGAACTTTCGAGACCGATAGCATACTTGTCACAAGAAGGTATAGAACAAGGAGTTACTATAAAAAAAATATAAAAAAATATAAAATAAAAAAACAAACAAACAAACAAACAAAAAAAACGGAAGTGCAAAATTAAAAAAAGTTTTTAGTGGCTCATGGAGCAGCACTGTACTATAGTTAGGGTTTAGGAAATTTCATGCCTTGGAAAATGGTTAAAAAGTTAAACATAAAAAAAAAGATTCAACAAGCTTCTAACTTGTTTGAAATACATTTTCTAGGATTCACTTTAAATTTTTGAAATGTGCATTCATACACATTCAAAGTACGAAACAAAAAATGGAAGTTTTTAATATAAAAATGAAGAAATCACACAAAATTGTGAGAAGTAAGAAAACACATATTTATTTCAATATTTATTTATCTATGTTCAGTAATAAATTAGTTCTGTTGTCTTCATCCATATTTTAATACTAGCCCAGAAAACCCCTGTATAGTGAGTTTCGTCCAAATCGAACAACGTTTGACCATATTTAGGCTAATATTGATTATCCCTATAATAATAATAATAATAATAATAATAATAATAATCCTCTTCGGTGTAGGATGAAAATTTCATATTATTTTTGCGTGCCTTGACATTAAAAACAAATGAATCGACCAGCGTGAGCTACAACATTCAAGAGATCGCGATGCTTTTATGTCGAAGGTGTGACAAAAATAGCCAAAGCCTAGTGTAATTGATTCGTTTTATTGAAAACTCATGCTTCGAAAACGCAATAAATACACGTTTTCTGCCCGTTTTTCACTCATAACTCACGAACGAAAGCGAAAATTAAAATTCCGGCTTCGAGGTGCACATTCCGACCCTCTAGTCCGCCTATGTATAAAATTTCAGATCTCTGCGTTGAGTAGATTTCGCTGGGCATCGCGGACAGGCGGAGGACAGACAGACAGACGGAAGACAGACAGACGGAGGACAGACACTTCCTTTTATTAATATAGATGTACCAGAACCTTTTAATACTCTTTCAAAAAGCAATTACAGTTGTTGGAGCAAATTGTGATATATGTGAACAGCAACAGGAGCAAACTTGCAAAACTCTACTTTAATCTTTTATTTCAAACATTTTCTTTTGTTTGCACAAACTCAGTCTTTAAATCTTGCCTAGCAAACATTAAATCTTTATGTCAGGTGAAACAACTAAACACATTCCATGCAATAAAAAAACTAAACTCCATGGTGCTACATCCCTGGAAGGACTAGGCCTACCATCTGACCACTGTGCCATCTACCATAAGCAGATGGCCGTTAATGATGGTTTCCTTGACCAGAGCTGCTACTTCTCAAGCAAGTAACACCTCAATTTGTATCACGAGGCTGAGTGCACCCTGTTCCAGACATCCAAATCTCATTAGTAATAATAAAAAGTTACCGGGGATCGAACCCAGGCCTGTTGATCCGTAGCCAGCGAAGCTAACCACGAGATTATGCAGGCTGTCATTCTATGGAATGCTTTATTTTAATGCATATCAGAATGTGAAATAAGAAAATTGTGTTGTCAAAAATTAGGGTAGAGAAAGTTATGTGAGCATACCACATCAGACTTTTTAATTCTCTCAGAAGGAATTCGATAAGTGTGTTCAGAATGAGATTTGATTTTTTCTGAATATTTTTTTTAGATAACACTTTGGAACAACCATTGGTGATAGTTTGAAGAGCAAGAAATAAGATAGTGTGCAGTATTAAAGCCTAAGGGAAGAGGTATTAACTGTGTGAATTTTCATGAAGTCATTTTGTTTATTTCATCAGTTTGTCATGCAGGAATGGGATGAAAATGTCACACCACCTCATTTAAACAAGTCCATTTGTTATCAGAGCTCAATGTACTCAGGTGTTTCTAATGTTTCGAGTGCCACATAACATAGTTCTGCATGTATATGTTCTGACCATTCAGAATATTGTTCCACTGGGTAAAAAAAATAAAAGTTAACTCTTTCTGCCTCAATTAATTACTTCTGCTGTCCAGATGTTGGGCATTCTTTCGAGTTTGATCATGTTTTAAAGTCTCTCATTCTTTTTTCTCTCGGTTATATTTATCACGATGGGGGGAGGAGGAGGGGGACAGGAGTTGAGGCCAGCTGTGTCCTGATGTTTTCTGAGGCGACTCATCACTGTGCAATGACTCGACACGACACGCCATGATTTGACTTGACTTCTCTCGGGTGAAGCTATGGGAGGAAGGCAAAGCTATTTCCAGCAGCCACGGTGTAGATAGTGGGGCATTGTTGTTGCGACCTCATCCTCTAGCTTATCCCTTCTGACTCATATGTACAGGTTTGCCAACCAATTTACCGCACCTGTGTACTGAAAAGAGTTAAGTTGTGTTGAATCTCTTATTAGCAGTATGGGAATTTCCGTGAAATAGACTTGGTACTATCACAGTTTTCTATATTATGTGTTTATTTTTGTGGACATTTGGTGGGGAAGTTTAAAAATAAAAATTTTCTGCATCCTAACTTTTTATTTTATGAAGAGTAATTTCTTTTGATCAGAACTGTACGATGTTTCATTCCTTAAAAATGAGGTTAAGGAGATGGTTTAGTTTGTGATCGTAGGTATTTCTGTGGCAGAAAAAGAGGCTAAATTAAATCTACTTTTTTTTTTGTAATTAGATTGATCTCATTGCTAAACCTAATGACCTGATACAAAGTTTTCTAGGAAGTGTAATTTGTTGTCTTGACAGTCTTCACTATTTGTGTATCGTGCCTTCCCTCACTACATTAGCTACTATTTTGATTTGTTCAACATATATCCAGTACAACTACTTTATACAAAGAGTTTTAAGATCCAATTTTAGTTTGATGTATTTGCTTCTTCTGAATGGAAGGCAAAGAATTGCCTTAAGACAAATGATTGCCTTAAGACAAAGGATTCCTTTACACCTTACAACTTAACACAAAATTCTTAAATAATTATTAATAGTTGATACTGTTAAAAGCTGTGTACACTATTGAAATTAATTAAATAATCATGTCATTTTTATCACTAAATTAATCCAACCCAAAAGCAACTTAGTTGAATCATGTACTCTTGTAAATTCATTAAAATGCAGAATATAGAAAATGGCGACTTAAAAATGTGTTATTATAGGCGTTTTCCACAGTGAAACTAATGATATCAGCAAAGTGTTTAAGGTTCAAATGGAAAAGTTTTGAATCAATTTATAAAAAGGGAAATTCTTTGCATGCTTCTTACAAATTGACTTGGGTATTTTTGGAGATGTGGGTTTAGTTGAATTACTGCATATTGACCTGAAAGATCCATTTCACTTGTGTGCATTAAACATTTTGAGATGAGAGTGCTCACCAGGGACTTTGCACTGATGGGAGTTCTCTAGTGAAAAAATTGGAATTATCGAGTTCTTGAAAGTTCTCAAGATACAGTGCACGCTGCTTATTGTGATAACTTCAAGATGCAGCTAATCTGATAATATTAACCAATTGATAACAGTAGCCGAAGGAATTAAATGAAGGTTATTTATTCATGTATAAGATAATACACTACACAACAGAATTAAAAGCTATTTATTCATAAAATGAATCATTGAACCACTCATAGGCTAATACAGTAATGGACTGTAATCAACTATGTTTTCAACCAGTAACAAAATTTTTAATTGTTTTTACTTTCCTTTAGGAGTCCATTAACCAATACTCCATACCTAGGTACGAGTGGTTTTGGAAGTCTACTGATCTGTGGTGAACACCGTGTAACAAAACATCTAACGCCTGTCTCTTCAAGTATTTTTATTTTACACTAACTGTCATTGCATATCAGCACTGTTATCTTCATAACTCAAAAGCTGCCTTAACTGAGGGGTGTAACATGTTTTATTGCTGAAAAGGTAATGCCACCCCCCTGGGAACTGTACCCCTTCTTCCAATATAATACAATTTAATTGAGTTAGAAACAAAACCCTTAAACACAAAATTTTGAATGACGTACAGTACTTGGAAATAAAGCCGTAAAAAGGAAAATGTGATAACATAAACCGAATCTTTGATCACAATAAGCAGCATTTTTTCAGTGTATCAGTATTAATCCATAAGGGACTTCATAAACAGGATAACATTACCTGACTGGTAACGTTATCTACGATTACATTAAGCGGCGTTCACTGTATCAAGAATCGTATAAAATGTATTCAAATGATCATAGGAGAAGCATGAACTTTGGACGACATCATTGAAATAGGTGTGACAGCCCATGCAGTCATATCACTTCGATTATCTTCGTTAATGCACTGTAAGTTTTGCAGGCAAGAAAGGCATGTATATGAAAGCACAGCTCCATGCTCACAGAGTTGCCAAACTGCCGACTCAGGGCAGACGAGACAGTGTACTAATCTTATTAACCTTTACTCTGTGAAAACTTTTAGTACAATGAGATTAATGCAATATCTTGAGCCACACCCATTAGCATTAGGTTTTGTCAGTTTTAGTAATTCTTATTTCTCGGCTACTGACCCGAGTTCTTGCATCTCACATTGAGGTTACTCAAATTCTGCTTTCATCCGGGAACATTTTCATTCGAATGATCACTTGATTCTTTATATTACTCTAGAACAGATTACTCGATTCTTAAAATCATTCATCCGGGAACATTTTTATTCGAATGATCATTTGATTCTTTATATTACTCTAGAACAAATTATTCGATTCTTAAAATCATTCAATTCTGCCCACCAGTACTTTACACCATAGAACAATTGATTAGGATGAATACATAGGCAGATCCCTAATGTACACCTGATTAACAGACAAAATGCTAAGAGCTAGGTGTGTCTCACTGATATGTCCACAAAACTTTCCCAACAGTGGATTTTTCTGAGTGGGCATTCTTACATTTATGATACCATAGTGTTCCTGAGCACACCGGTCTTGGTTAAAACTTAAACTCCATGGCGCTACATAATTTTTCCATCTGACCGCTGTGTCATTTACCACAGGCAGATGGCAGGGTTGGGGGGGGGGCGTGTGTTCATTGTGCCAACATCCATGGCCATTAATAATGATTTCCATGATCAGAGCCGCTACTTCTCAATCAGGTAGCTCCACAGTTTGTATCATGAGGCTGAGAGCCTCAGAAAATTGAAGGGCGGATTGAACCCAGGCCTGTGGATCGAACCCAGGCCTGCGGATTGATAGCCAGCAACACTAAGCACAAGATCACACAGATGGTCTAGTATTGGTTATGAATGTTTAATTGTTTAGTTCTTAGCTCTTAGTATACAAAATTTAAACAAAATCGTTAAAGTCATTTTAAAAGAATCATAAAAATGAAATTTTTCCATGTTAAGTGGTTGTAAAAATGAGTATAAGTCTTCACTAATCTTCATGTCACATTCCAGAAGATATCTAACCATAATATAACATTTTGTTTTCAAGCTGTGCTGTTCACAGACACACACAAATTTGTTTTGGAAAATCGTGGTTTTGGATTTAGGGGACCTCATTGCTGAAAGCCGTGGACATTTTATATCCTAGAAATGTTTTTGTTTTATAGTAATAATTATTATTGTGTGCTCCATACATGCTCCAGTTTATACAGGAACTTTATATTAGAATGGTACTTTACCAGTTGCTTGGTGTTGCCAAAAAGTACGAATTAAGGTTCAGTACAGTATTTGTGGTCTAATTTATCGCAAATACCAAATTAATTAAATTTAAAATAGTGAGGGTTTGCGTTACATTCTAGGGGCGGATTTCTATGACATAAAAAATAGGATATATGCATGCATTTATGACCTAAAAAACATTAAAATTTGACCAATAAAATTTAAAATATGACTTTACCACTTACACATTGTGTATATTTTTTTAAAGTTTCTTTACAATACATTTTATTAAAATATAGTGATAATTAATTAAACTATCTGTAAATTCTCAAAAAGTGTCATTAAAATGCAAAATTTACAAAATATGATATTAAACTTCAACATTTATTTAATATGCACACAAATATGCCAAAAATATGACCTAAATATGCATATTCATACTAAATATGCAACAATAGTTGAAAATTTCCTAAATATGCAGTTATATGCACAATAAAAGTTTCTCCATTTTCACCAGGATGCTTGGAATCGGTTTTAAATTAGTTGGAAACCTGAAAGAATGCAAAGGGGAAAAAAATGACATGTCATAGAAATCCGCCCCCTACTAATATCTTATATAATTTTTCTCCCAACAGAGTTGATAAAAAACAAAAAAGTTGATTTTTACTCGTTTAGTAGCTGGCAGAGGCTTCATATAAGCATTGAAAGAGCAATAAAATAGAACTAATGAAAGAAGTAAACAGCTGGCATGGTTCCCACAGAGTAGTGCGTGTAATTTGTCTTCAATGTGTCAATCAACAGGCATCATTGTCAGTCCTGTTTTAAGGTGTAACTTGGTGGTTTGTGCCAGGAATAACAAAGCCGGAGGAAATGCATTCATCCCCTGGGCATGAAACTTTATCACATGCACATCAATGCATCTAACTTTACTTTTGTTTTAAGTCTACATGTATCATTGGCTCTTCAAGCTTTACAAACACATTTCATCGTTGATACTGCAATATGTCGTATGTAAAAAATTGCCATTTTAATTTTAGTGGTTTTGTGATCAAAATGATCAGACCTTACCTTCTTGTAATTTTAATTTTAGTGCTTTTGTGATCAAAATGGACCAGACCTACCTTCTAACTTGATCACATGCACATCAATGCATCTAACTTTACTTTTGTTTTAAGTCTACGTGTATCATTGGTTCTTCAAGCTTTACTAACACATTTCGTCATTGATACTGCAATATGTCGTATGTAAAAAACTGTATATTTAATTTTAGTGCTTTTGTGATCAAAATGATCAGACCTTACCTTCTTGTAATTTTAATTTTAGTGCTTTTGTGATCAAAATGACCAGACCTACCTTCTTGTAAGAATGATCAAAATGACCAGAGCTACCTTCTTGTAAGAAGGTTTAGGCCTTGAAAAACTAAAATTAGGGTTTTCATTCTCTATTTAAGACTTATAGATTTTTGAATGTTCTGTTAAAAATGTATATATTTTTACAAATCGGATTCAAAATGAGCACGATATTTTCATGGGTACTCCCACGAGGGATAAAAGTTTATTGATGAATTTGCCAGAATGGAGTTCGAGCAAATTTATCTGATGAAACTCATAATTGCAAAGGGGATTTATTAAGACTATTCCATGAATAAAATTCACGGATTATATAAATAATAATTACTTAATATAAGATCGTAGGCTTCCGCGGCCCAAGTTGACAACAAAATCTTCTTGGCGTCCGGGTATCTGCCGCGTCATATTTAAGAAGTCTGCCGACATTTCGACCATCTTGCCGTGGTCTTTATCAAGGCTACTTTCTATAGTTTAAAATCAATCAATATTCTGTCAGCTGTGAGATCATGGCATATTAAATGATTGATAAATCGAATGATTTACCATATTTTAACCAATGCTACCAATAGTGCCTATGAAAAATTAACGTAATTCAGATAAGCTATCATCAGAACAGAATTAAAGCACACAAACTGGCTTGCACTGAATCAAAATTGTGATTTTAATCAATGCACATTTATATTATTTCAGTCTCTGAATAAGTTATTGTATAAAATTATATGTTTTTATTCTGTTAAGTGACAGCATATGACATGTTAATCACTGCATATTGATACCTTACCTTCCCAGAAAATAGCTGACTTTTACCATAAAGTTGCATATTTGTGTTCCTAGCAAGCATATTATAAGATAAACACCCAAGATTGTTCGATAGCAGAGTCATCGTTTAACGCTACTGATCAATATCAGATACACATTGTTTGAATGAAACAGTCTTTACAGTACCACTATGCAATAAAAAGACGTTTTTAAAATTATTTCAAAACCAGTGGAATGCAAAGAAGAAGCAACATTTGATATTTCAAAGGAATCGATAAACAGACATTTTGTCAATGGTGGACAAATGGGTTACCATGACGAAACTCAATCTTTTTTATGATCAGTATAGAATGAGGTGTCACCTGAGGAAGACCCAAGGGTAGAGTCGAAATGTCATGTTTTAACTTTTTAACGTTTATCCACTGGTTTTGAAATAATTTTAAAAACGTCTTTTTATTGTATTTGACTCGGTGATAATCAGGACCGATATGGATGTTTTATTGAATACCACTATATTTTAAATTCCTCTGCAGGTCACTTATTTATGTAATGCTCATAGCTCCTGGTAGGTCATGAGTTCTATCCCCAATGAGGTCGTTGCCATTTTCCCATTAGCCTAACCCTTCTGGTGGCCCTGTGGCCCTGGGGCTGACTCAGAACCTGTACCAAAAGCATTCTTGGGGGTAAAAGTGGTCAGTGTTTAAAGCTGACAACCTTACCACTTTCATGTGCTGAAAGTCTAAAAAATCTGTGCCTGTACATTTTGTTGAAGTTTTGATTACCTTATCTACATTATGGTTACGAGTAATTCGAGTAATTTATATTTTAAATGCTTTTCATGTGTATCCAAGTAATAGAAAAAAAATGCTTTATGGAAGCAAAATTAACTATATGGCCTGTTCCATGAATTGTGCTGATGAATATTCGTTTTAGTCTAAAAAGCAAATATATATAGAGAAATAATGTTGTTATATTATAAATATAATTTTTACATATTTTGTTATTGATAGGTTGCCATATAAAGAAGTGTGCAAATTAAGGAAAACTTCACTTTTTTATTGGGGAGGGGTACACATGAGGAGTAGAGCATAAGACTTTCCCACCAGCTAAAAAAGGCGATATGCAAAAACTTTTCACAGTTTTACTCTAGCAGCTCTCATAATTTGAATGAAGTTGCTGATCATTTGAACTTGGTTGCCTGTAAAATGTGGATGCCCACCAGAAGCATGTTGTTTCTGAGACTTCAGTGTCTTAAGCTGTAGAGTTCTAAATGTCTAGATTTTAAATTGTCCCAGCAAGGAGAGATTTGTGTACACAGAATTCTCACAGTTCAGTCCATTCATCTGAAAGATAAAAGAGTATGTTTCTGTTAAATAAGAAATGGCATATGCAACTGTTGTCCAAATTCCTTGAAGTCATTGTATGGCATTCCGTTGCCAGCATAAGAAATTGGAAAGTAGTTATACACATTGCTGAGGACGTAGCCCTGGCTCAGTTGTGTCTACCATCCACATTGTTTTGAGTTTTAGCCGCCATTCCTTCTCTGCATAAACCTGATGTATAACAAACACTTTGACTTCAGCTTTGTGATTGTCTTGCCATGCAGTCCAGCAGTGGTTTATGATTGTGCATCTGGGTTCTTGCCATGTTCTAGAGTTTTCTTTTGTACACTGACCTGCCTGAATATCCTGTAACTTCTGATTATAACTCTTCATTTAGTAAGTCAAGTAGAACATACAAGCATTATTTGTTTGGTAGTAAAAAAAAATAAAAAATTATTATTATTATTACTGAACAGGGTTGCCAGATGTGTGGTTTTACCTAAACATTATGGAAATTTTCATTGTTGTTCTGGGTATGAATCAGATGGTGAACCATGCTCTAACTGTTCCTATTTTGAAAATAAAATTTAAAATTATACTGTATATTTAAATCTACCATCGAATTGTAAATTGCATGCTGAATTTTTATTATTAGTGAATCACTTATTCGTAAATCCCTACTTCACAGTGATAGAGCTATATGTTATAGCCATGACTTATGCCCCACCCCTCGTATATATATTAACTTTATGCACTATTATAAAATAAATGTTAGGGTTAGATGAAACCTCACCAATTCTAGATGTTCCAACATCTGTAACAAGGTCTCTAGGGGTCTGAAGAAATATTTATTGGGACTGGGTATGTCTCAGAAGAGCCAAGTGGTCTCAGCATCATTGTACCAAGCTAAAAACCCAAATTTGATTCATGCCTAGGGCACATTTTCCTCAACTTAACTTAACCAATTTTATGGATCACTCCTTTATTTTATTGGAAGACTAAACGTTTTGTTATTGTGGGTGCCACTTTTTAAAGACTTTTTTCCCAAGAACTTCCCCTACCTGCTGCCACCCTAATCCTCTTTGATCTGTCAGTCAGTGAATAGAAAGGTAATTAGGCGTATTTACGCTTGTCTGCAGTCCAGTACAGTGTTACCAAATACATACCACAGCACGGTCACTTCACTTGAGAAGTGGTGAATGACAGTGCAACACTGGGGAAATCCACACGACTACAAGAGCACCTGTTCTTTTTTGGTGTCAGTGTAGGTTCAGATTTTCGGATTAGGGAACAATGCTATTATAGTCTTTTGTATATAGACGATAGTTTGGGACGAGATCTTAAAATGGCACGAACAATACTTTCCTTATGATTTGTTTGAGAGAATGTGTTACTGTTGTCATTGAAGCAGTGTAATGGTGTATTTAGGTACTCAGAATTGCCGTGTTCTGCAAATTTTTTAACTTGGATTTATGCTGTAGCTGGAAACTGAAAAGTAATTGGAATTCCCAAGATTATTTATAGCAGAATCAAAACAATCCAATCCTTTAGAACCCTTTAGATGATTAATGTTTTCAAATGCAGTATCGGTACGTTTTCACAACTTGATATGTATAGAGCTAGTCTTCCATGTTATGGATTTTCAATAAATATTTTCACAGTGGTTCTTTCCACTATTTTGACGCCAATCATCTTTCTGAAGAGTAACTTTCACAGTAGCAACAGGCAGTATGCAGTCGTTACTTCATTGTTTGAATTTATCAAACAAGAGACAAATACTTTGTTTGAAAATGGAGACACATTCCATGTTTATGTGTCTGAAATAATTGTGATCATATGAAGGGTAACGCTCTGATTTTATACTTTCTTTTCTGCTCCAGCAAAAATTCAAGATTCATGCTTATGCTTATGAAGAAGAAAGTCATATGAGTGACAGACAGCATGATCCTTCTCTCTCTTCTCTTTTCTGTTTTCTTTATTTCATTCATAAATTTATTTTCAGGCAGTGAATTTTGTACTTCTTCAGCTAGTCACTTTCAGCTGTCCTCTTCTGTATGCTGACCCCATTATTTTCTAGTATGAGTTAGAATAGGTTAGGGATTGTTGAGAGGATGTTTTTGGAAGGTCATTCTCTTACATTTGTTGAAAGAAATGCTAGTTTATTGAGATTTAATTTAATGCAGCCTACACAGTGTTTGTTTTGCATGTTGTTGCCAATTTTTTCTTCTCCTTGTCTGCTCAACATGATAGAATTAAAGCTTAAAGTTCTGAAAATAAAAGCTGCAGCATGATTATTTAGTTTTGCAGTTAAATATTTATTACAGGAAAATAGAGGAGGTACTAATTTTTGTGGAACAGGTTTAAAAAAACATTCTTTTTTATGTTAGTTACTGTAGTGTAATCTTTGTTACAGTTCATTCATCAAAATTTTAAATGCATAGCCAGAGTTGACATATTCTTGGAATGGTTCATTTTTTAAATCCAGGAACTGCTGTTCTTAATACAAAGAATTCACTGTATCATGAGTGTCGTGACTGTTGGATTCCTCTAAGTTCTGAGAAATTTATTTCTTGGTAGCTCATTTTGATGTTGCAATGTTGCTATTGATGCTGACCCCTGTTACACTCAAGATAAGAGTTAGTGTAGAAAAGACATATGCAAATACAGCTTCCTAACTTTATAGTTGTATGAAATTTGCCTGACTTTCAGCTAGTTTACAATATTGGGGGTGACAATATTTAAAAAGGTGTTAATTTAAAATGTTTGGAAGTTTCTGTTTTTTTTCCCCTTCCTTCCAGTTGGCTAGATTTTAAAACTTTCTTGGCAGCTACTTTAATTAGAGGTGGTCCTAGCAATTTTGTGGAGCTCTGCTTTTTTCCCTCAAGTTTCTACCTTTTGTTCTGTGTTTACTTCAGATAAATTATTAAGGAGGTTATATAAAATCAGTAATTCTTTTTGAAGTACCAAGCTTCCACATATCTCTTTAATGACATTAATCATTATCATACTTCAGTTTTTATAAAAAGAAAGTGCAGGGGTATATTTTTATGAAGTAGTAACTTCTGTTTTGTCCTCCTTATTTTAGTAAAGTGCCTCTTGGTCATATTGGCCAGCAGGAATAAAAATATCCATATAAAACAAAGAAGGCAAAAACATGTTCTGTGAGTCGATTTGGCCTTCATGTGCCTAGCATTTCTGCCCTAACCCCTAAAGAAGTTAAGAAGTTAAGAAAATTTAATCCAGAATGGGAAGATGAATATACTAAAAAATGTTACTCTGCATAATGCAGTATAACATGAAATGTTATTAGATTGTACGACAATGCTGCAATTTGAATGTCTTGCAGGATGATATCTATGTATGTTGATCAAATGTCAATAAACATAAGGAAAGCAAGACAAACACGCATAAGATTGTTTTTGTTTAACCATAATTAAATGCTAAAAAGTTTTGAGATTCTAGATTCATAAAAATAACAACAAATAAAAATGAAAAGGGCTGATCGCAGCAATCAGCTGTTAACAAGTTGTTATAATTCTTGGCTTCTGTAATAGATGGCAGCTGATAGTATACAGCCAAGTGAAAGCTTGTTCTTGGCTAAAACAGCCAAGAACAAGCAAGAATGGATTTTTGCAAGACAAAATTAACTCAATTTAGTATGTTTTTTAAAATAACAGGAACAGAATTGATTTTATTTTAAATAAGGCTGTTTATTACTTAGTTTGATTTGCTACTCCCAAGATGTCAAGGTCATTCCGTGTTCGATAATAGTCGATATCACACATACATCATAATGAAAATCTGTTTCAAAATGGATATCATTTTGATACCATTACAATCACATGTAATAATCACCAAACAAAAAATTTACTGAAAGACAATTAATTTCTATTCTGGGCATTTGTGGTCATTGGGGCTTTGTGAAGACAAGAAATTAAAATGTTTTATGCAGAATTCCATTAATATTAACGTAGTAATAAGGTTTTCTGCAAGGTCCTTCTCTTCAGTCATCCACTATTTTGTTTTGTAATAGGTCTCATTCTTGTTTTTTATACATAGTTTCTTCTTTTCTGTTTTTTCCTCTTCTGAGTGTATAGATTCTTCTTCTCTGTCTTTTCGTCTTCTGAGTGTACATCTCTGTTTCCATGCCTCTCATTCCTATTTCCCCTTCTCCATATCCTGACCTCTCCTCCTCTTAGTATATTTTTACTTTCATTGTATGGGTGTGTTTTGTAGAAGTGCAGCTGTTAGCAGACATATTGAGAGTCACAAAAAAAAGAAGGGAAAAAAAGGCTTAAGAAAGTATTGTGCTTTATATGCACTTATGTTCAGAATTCATTTTCCAGTTTGCTTGTTGCCTCTTAGGGATATTAAAATAGAAATGGAAAAAATTATGACTAGATATATTCTCAGTAGGTGGATATAGAAGAAGTTTTCTGTATTTCTAAGTTCATTGCTCTTAGAAGCAGAATGACTAAATTGTTCTATTAGTACTTAAAAGCAGGGGGCTGGTGGAGTGGGGGGTACAGTTTGTCAGAAATAAACCAAGCAAGGAAGGTTTGGGTCAGACAGCTTGGCTCCGCAGCTTAGTGTTTAGTTTTGAGACATGAGGCACACACAGCACACGTATGAGTAAGTAGTGTTTTGTAGGCTAGAGTCGTATCAACACTGGGATATGCTTAACGGTATGTGATCACCTCTGTTTGTTGGTAGGAAGTCCTTCATTAAAGTGCTACTATATTTTATTCTTTATATAATTTTAGTGTTAAAATATATTATATGCAAAACAGTTACTTATATATTTAAGTTTTATTAGAAAGTGAATTGTGTGTCTGAATTTAATCAAATAAGCCGGAGGTTCCCAACCTGGTATCCATGAACCCCTGAGGATCCAGAGAATAACAAAAAGGATTCATGAAGAATTCTGATTTAATATTTTAACTGCTGTAACAGCAGAAGATAATTGTTAAATCACTGAGGAAGATTTCAGTAAATTTAGCTATGTTTTACAATTAATATTTATAACACAAAGATAATGATCTGCATTTTTTAATGTAACTTTTTACTTTAAAATTGCCAACTCTATATGGACACATTTAAGCAGATTTTCCTCGTGATCAAGGCCACAGCAGTAAAAAGGTTAACCTATCATATTCTATTATTAATAAGTTTAATAAGCTTGTGTCCCACAACTTTTGCCTAGAACTTACAATATCAATAAAAGAATAGAAATTGAGATTTCACTTTTTAAATTACTTGTATTGTGGGAACCAGTTTTGTTGAGTACTGAGATTAGCGTAAATTTTTATTTCTTTTGGTGTTCATTATTTTCAAGGTAGTGTAAACATGGATCGATTTTTAAAATTATGTTTAAGGCTTTTCCCGAAAGACAGCACTACACCTAATACCATTTGCATCCAGACACTTGTGTGAATCCACACTTCCAGGTCTTGTGTTCATGATTAACAATTTAAAAACGAACTTGATGTTGAGTCAAACTTACAAATTGAAGAGAGCCAAATCTCAGATGCTGACAGATTCAAGACAGTCTCAATCATCACATTGACTGCTTGAAGTAAAATAACTATGTATGTGCTTTATTTTTATGGTTTGATTTTGCCATAAAATTGTATTGTTATCAGGAATACACTGTAAATATAAAACAATATATTATATTGTTATCTTGTTCTGTCAGACAGTATTTAATATCTTAAATGTCCTAAATTTTGCATATATTTTTTGAGGGACCCTGAAACAAAATAAGATTTCAAGTTGTGACACCTAAACTGATGGGAACTGCTGAAATGGCAATATAAAAACCAGTAGTTAATCTTTGTTCTGTCAGAAAATAACATTATTGACACTATATCTTATTTATTTTAACCTTGCAAACATATTAATTATTTTTACAGTACAGTGTTAAGCATATACATTGCTTATATAAACAATATATTCTTTATACCAAGTAATTCTGAAAGTTGGCTTTCGTAGGAGCAAAAATATTCTCAGTTTGAAAAATGACACATATATTAAATATAAAAATAAACATGTATAAGTATTTTAAATATGAACTCTTACTAAAAATTCTGATTTCGCTTCCCAATATGATATAGAATCAGAGGCCATATCGCAGGATGTACATATTCAGTTGTCTCATTTTCATAATAGGTGTACCATATTGTTCACCGTGCAAGTATGGGATAGTTAGGGTGGCCATACGTTCCATTTTGACCAGGAAAGAGTCCCGTTTATTAGGTGTATCCCGGTCGTTCTGTTGATACTCCAGAAAAATTGTAATCTCGTTTTATAAAAATCTACTAACAAGCTCAAGAATGGAATATACACTTAAAGTTGTATGTGTGTAGACCTTATTAGATTTCATAGTTAGATACTAATATTACCTGAAAGTTGTTGATTGGCGACATTGGTTCAAGTTTTAATAATTATTGCAGCCACATTCATTTAATATTCTTGTTTATGTAGGTACTTTTTGCATGTAGCTCACACACACAAAAAAACTTTTACACAAAATGTGATGTTGCACAATTATTTTGACCGTGTTGTGCAACTGATGTGCAACTGTTGTGTAAAATCAAACATGTTTGTTATTTAGGATGGCCTCTCGGGTAGAATACCAGCAAAGCCATCTTAACCCTTGGAACATCTTCTTTCTGACGAATGTCCATTTACAAGACGAATATACAATTTTTGGCTAGAATTAACCTAATATTCGTGCTAAAGTGAATAAATACTGTATCGTAGATTTATTTCTAGAATTAGAGACAGTTTAGAGTTAAAAGGTATTTATAGAAAATATCGCCACAGCTATAATGTCTAGTTAAAGCTAATTTGTTTCATGCCTATGTTTTCTGGGCTTATACCAAAATACAGTATACCATGACGAAGAGCACAAATTGCAAATAACTTTTATTTTTCATAAATAATCAATAATTTAACAAATTGGGTAGGCATGCCATACTTTAAAAGGATGTTAAATGCTTTAAAAAATATGTATCATCATCATCATCATCATCAGGGTCTAAAGGCAATCCCTTGTTGTAGTAGCCATGTCTTCCTCTTCATTGCTGTTCTCTTCAAATTTTCATACGACAGCAAGTCCATATCCTTGATCATGTTTTATAACAAATGAATTTCTATGACGTCCTCTTTGTTTTCTTCCCAAGTATTTTCCCTTCAAAAATATTGGTGAGTAGATCATTGTGCCGAAATGTATGACCCACTAACTTTACTCTTCCACTTTTACTCTACTTATATATATATATTCAATTAAGAAAAAATATATCAATGAAAATAAACTTTAGAATCACAAAACATTTGAACACAAAGTGAAACAACAAAAGAATATAATTATAATTGCAAGTACAAAATGATTTGAAAGATTCCCTTGAAGACTTGAAAGAGCGCAGACCTCATCCTTGTTGGTTTTCTTGTATAAAGGTTCATCTTTATTTCCTATATTCTCATGAAAAGAATCTAGTTTAGTTCTCATGACAGTTTCTTCTGTAATGTCTTCCATGAAGAATAGCTGCCATATTTGTTCTATATGAGAACTAATTTCACAGGTAGGTGTACAGAAACTGTGCATTAGAAGGAATATCCACCTAGAGGACTGGTGATTTTTACTTATACGATGAGGAATATCCATCTGTCAGGCAGCGTAGTTCCTACCAAATCATTTGGTGTTACCATGATAATCACATGAGTGAACAGGTGATGTAATAACATAGAAGACTAATACTTAAATAAGACTCTTTGAGTAGAAAGAAGCATAACCTGCGCTCTGATAGCTAAAGACAATACCATACCTGTTTGTGAGATGGATGTTCCACTCTAAGGGTTAAACAATCAGTTCTATGAAAGCTTCAAATCATATATACATTTGTTATTCTTTGTGCTTCATCTCATGAATGACTGAGATTTTCATGTGTATTAAAATATATTAGTCTTATACAATCTGTAGGCCTATTATACAGTCAACCCTCGATATAATACCCCTTTTTATGGTACCACCCTCGCATTGTGCCAATAAATGCAAGTGAACGGATCTTCTCCCATATAAAATACATTAGAAACCCTGTTACTGTGCCAATTCGAATAGTGCCGTCAATATAAGCAAGATTTCTAAAAAATATAGATTGCACTGATTTTTTCAGTTGCAGAATTCTTTTAAAACTGGTGAGAATGTTAGGAAGATTACTTCCAAGAAGTAAGTGTTCCCCTGCCACTAACTGTAAATGTAGTGCGATGGAATGAGGAAGCTATGTTAAAAAGTCAGACAAACAACCTGCGTGAGGGTGGAGCAGGTAGAAAGATCCCTTCATGCAATGAGACATTCCAAACTTGCACTTCTTTTAGTCTAGTATCCATTTAGCTGTTAAACACAGTTACTCAGTTATAGTTAATCACTTACATGGACCCACATGATTTTCAACCCCTTTGTGTAATGTAGCACTGGACATACACTGTAATATATTGAGTTACTGTACAGTATTTTATTTTGTGCTAAAGTTCTCTGTTTAATTTTTCTTCCACAATACAGTGCGGTAAATTAATACAGCACTGTATTGTGCCATTTTTATTTTAACAGTTAAATTTCATTTTAGTGCCACCCTCGCTTTGTGCCTCTAAATGTTAGAGAACGGATGATGGCATTATATCGAGGGTTGACTGTTCTTAAATTGTGTTAGTTTCTTAATGATTATTGACTACAATAATATTAATAATAATAATAATAACAATAAGGACAACAATAATAATAATAATAATAATAATAATAATAATTATTATTATTATTATTATTATTATTATTATTATAACAAATATTGCACCATCGTTTGTATAATTATTTTGTGAAAATACTTCCAATTCCTATTAGTATTTTTTTAGTATTAGTATTAGTATTAGCCCGTAACATCCCTATCGGGCAAGGGCCTCTTTCTATGAAAGGTAGCTGGGTTCTTGCAGACCCGGGTAGCTAGTCCGGGAGAGATCAGTCTTTGATAGTGTCCGAGTTGAGTTTTATAAGGTGCCTCCAGGTTTGACGGTCCTTGGCTTGCGTCGTCCATCGGTTACCAAAGGTGTGCCTGATGTCGTCTGACCAGCATGTTTTCTGTCTTCCTATGTGCCTTTGACCTGTCCTGGGGTCCCATGAAGTTATTCTGTATGTCCATCTGGTGGGTTGTAGTCGCATGGTGTGCCCTGCCCATCTCCATTTTAGGCGGCTTGCTGTGGTTGCTGCGTCCCTCATACCTGTCCTCCTGCGTATTTCTTGATTGGGTATCCTATCTTTGAGTGTGATCCCTAAAATGTTTCTCTCCATTTTCCTCTGACAGATTTCTATGGCTTGTCTGTGCTTCTTCGTTAAGCTCCATGTTTGTGCTCCATACCGGTATATTAAAACCGGGAGTATGCACATGTTCATGACTTCGGCCTTTAGGTGAACCTTGTATGAATGATCTAGGAGGATGAATTTAAGGGACCAGAATTTTGCCCATGCTGCTATGTTGATACAATTCTTGAATTTATAATATCTATCAGTTTCCTGATATAAGTTTAAGTTGAATTTTTTTTTGTCAAACTGTACAATTTAGTGTTTTATTCTTCTTCGCTGTTAATAGAAGTCTAGTAAGCTTTGTCGTGTAGGCAATCTTGTAATCAAGAAAGCATATAAAATAAAATAAATGTAGATTTTTTTGGGGAGGGGGTAATGTGACTTTATTTTATTTTATTTACTCTTTTAAATTATTACAGAAAGAGTTACATAAGTTACCCCAAAGGAGCAAAGCTCGTGTTTGGGGTTAGTTCCTTTTAAATTACATCAGTTAAAAATAAAAATAAAAATACAAAATACAAATAACATGTAATGAATACAGGTACAATACAATCAATTTAAACTAAAAACTAAAAATACAATAAAATATAGTGATACTAGTACCATTCCGAAAAAGGAAAGAAGAGCATATAAATCATTACAAAGGGGAAAGTGTGAAATGTGGTTAATATTAATGTGTCTTATATTAATTTTTTAATTCTGGATTTGAAAATGAAATCCTTGTACATGGCTAATTCAGGGTGAAGTTTCATTATCGAGTTGTATAGCCGTGGACCAGAGTTCGAGCTGTGTAATAGCCCTGCCGATGTGAAACATTTAGGTTCAATTAGAGTAGGTATTTGACTTGCTTGGGATGTCCCTTTTCAGCTCAAAATATTATGGTCATCCTAAAGATAGTACAAATGATGGCTGGTTTATAATTACCCATCAGAGAATTTTTATAAAAAATGTTACAATAAAAGTATTAGCTGGTAGTGTAAGCACCCTGTGTACAAACTTTAAACAAAATTGTTAGAGTTGTTCCTGAGTACTTCATTAACAATGTTAACATATTTTTCAGTACTTAAATTATTTGACTTCACATCTGAATTTTGTAGTCTCAAACATAGCATATACTTCGTTGTTTTTCTTGGCACAGTTTAATGCCTATGAAACCCTCTCTGGGGGTGTGCTGTCTTTGTATTGATGGTGGCTGTATTGGGTATCTCCATTTTTCTTTACATTTGTCATCCATTTATACTTTCTAAATTAATTACCAGTTAGATTATTTTAAAAAATCCGGCTTATATTAGGCTAATCTTCAGTCTCAGTTATTCATGATATTTCATTTCATTTGTCATAAAGTTGTAATTTTCTTTCATGAATATGTTACTTTATTAAACAAAAAGCCTTTTTATATATAAACATTTTATTTAAACACCATTACCTGACTTTATTAATTAATTTGTCAAGTTGGATATAGTAACTAAGTAACAGCTAATTCCATAGCTTCAATGGCAATATGAGGCTTGTCTCATGCCCCACTAATATAATCTCTTTTTAATCGAGCAAATAAACATCTCATTACATTAATGCTTTTTAAATTGATTCTATAATATGGGTTTGATGATTACATAAAACCAATAAATTTTGTTTTTAAGCCTGAAGGAGCATTTTGCTTTTCCCAAGTTAACACTGGATGGCTGTAAAAAATTTTAAAGTATGGAAAGTGATTAATTTACATGTCATACATAAAATATTAGTGGTGTACAATCTGTCATGATAAGATAAAATTTCGTTTAACTATTAGACTACATTTGTTTAGTTAAGTGGAGCATATAAGTGGTTTTTTTAGAATATTTAAAGATCCTTTCACGAAGTTGATACAGAATTTAGGAATAGTGCCTCTTGCTCCTATCATAAAACCAGTCACTCTGATTGAAACTAAGTTGTAGTAAATTTAAAATAGTCTTCAGGAGGCTGATGAGTAACACATATTTAAGAATGCACACTTTGCGATTGATTGCTTTGTGGACAAATTGAGGAATTGTATTCATTGAAGTTACACCTGATCCTTCTAAAGATTTACCATTCAACATCCTCTTGGTTGATACTCTGAGGAGTCAGAAATGTGACTTCAAATTTGAAACAAGATCAAATAAATCTACTTACATTAGTAATTGTAATGTTATTATTTTGTTGGTTATATGCCCATAAAATTATACAAGAAACACACACACCAAAAACAACAATCAATTATATAAGTACAAATTGTTTTTAATTAAAAATGTCAGATTTTCTTCTGTTATGCCCAGTATTATCGACTTTTTTTTTAAAGATATCTGTTTTTCGTTTCTTTCTTCAGAAAAAAGTGTCAACCAATTAAATGAAAAGCAGGTAGCAGGGGCTCTCACCCATCGTTTCTTGTTCAAATGCCATCAAACCATTAGGAACTTCTTACCATTCCAACGACGCACCTCCAAATTTGTCATTGCCACCTGACTCCCAGATATCTTTTACACGGAGAACCCCCTTCTCTCGGTCCATGTTGTCTTGTTCTGCTTTCTGTTAAACATCTCCTGGTTCACTGTGCAGTCACATGACCCGGCTAAAAAAAGTGTCATTTGGGGCCAAGTTTAAAATTAATAGCATTTTGACTCATGATTCTAGCACTCTTATTTGCCTACAAGCAAGTGACTGTTACTTCACCTGCGATTATTTACTCAACCACTATAATTTATTTAACAGAAAAATAATTAAAACGTTATATTTATTAACACTGGCATCATGTTTGCATAAATTGCATGAATTAGATAACTATTCTGTCGTAAGACCATACAGAACTGAAACGAAACTATTAAAACAAACTATAGATTCATGAACCTTACATGCAAATCAGTCATAGACAATTACAACGATTGGTAATTAAAAAGCTAAAATCCAGCTTCTAGGTGCATTTCATGATTAAACTACGCCATCCGAGAAAAAATTGACCTTAGGTTTGAGTTCCCTAGCCCAATAAACCCCCACATATGAGTTTGATCCAAATCATTCAGTGTTTTCCCATTTAGGCCTGCATTCATGATTTAACATTTTTTCTCTCATAACTCATGAAAAAAAGCTAAAATTACAAATCCAGTTTCCAGATGCATTTAGACACCCTTCAGTCCATTTATGTTAAAAATTTAAGATCTCTGCGTGGAATAGGTGGCTGTACATCGCACACAGAAAATGAAAAACAGACAGACGAACACTTCCTCTTATTATATAGATATACTCTCTTGAAGGAAATAACAACTATATGAACACATGGTTCATACATGCACATAATAACAGTTTCCTTATGTCATGTAGCAAAACTGTCAATGTGCTCATGCATGAACTATGTGTTAATGGTTTCTGAGTGCTCTAGGAACAAACCTATTATCTTAGTAACACTTATCAAATATTCATATTTTCTTAGTGATATTATACTGATATCGATATTAATAAGTTAATAACCAATATTCATATGGATATCAATATCATTATTTTGCTTCCGATATCCCATTCCTAATTAGCTAAGCTTGGGAGTCTGCATTGTTTAAGTGGAGAGGAATGTAGGCACGTTCCTACTACTTACTCTACAACTGGAATTTGAAGTCAGGAAATATCAAGATCTTAGGGTAGATTAGGTCAAGTAACTGTCTTATGTCCTTTTTTTCATATTTTGTTACTAATGGGAAAAATAATATTCCTTACTTTAATGAGTTGTGTAGATAAGATATGAAGAATGTCAGACTTGATTTGGAACTGTTTATGCTTTGCATCACTAACATGGCAGGTTGTCAAAGAGGACATAATAATCACTCAGGTAGATCTTCATATTACTCATGTAACAAGAAATGGAACTCAGCTGTCTGGTGATGTTTTCTGTGTCTTAAAAATATTCCTAAACTTTACAACAGAATCTTAGGAACTAGGATATATTATTCTTTATGGGATATTTCTATGGGTATTTTACTTTTTTATATCAGTTTTGTTCATTCTTTATTTATTTATTTATTTATTTATTTGTTATTAGCTCGTTACTTGTCCTTTGTAGGCTGAAAAAAGTATTTTGCACAGTTTTAGCCTTACCCAAGAAACATCAAGAGGAAGTGCGATAACCACAGTTCATTTTTTTTGGTGTGCCTGATGTTTTTCCCAAGTTGGAATCAGTCTCTTTGTTTAGTTTTGCAGTAATATTTTCCACCTTTTTCTCCTCCACCCCTTTCTCTGAGTCTTCCTTCTCTTTTTGTTTATAGGCTCAGGCTTGTTCACTTCAAATTATTGTTTTGTTGTGTGGGCCCTTCTCTCCATCACAATGGGTCAGTCAGAAATATGCCTGCCTTCCACTCTGGCAGTTCGAGTTCGATTCCCAGTCGAGTTGGGGATTTTTCTTGGGTTTAGGACTGGGTGTGTCTTTAGATTTAAGTGTTAGGTAGGGGGCTGGTGCATCCTGGAGACAAATCCACTGAGAATATTCCCTTACAGGATCACCAGGGATCATTTGCAACTGAAGGAACTTGCACTTCTATTGGCCATTCTGCAGGGTTTAGTTAAGTTACTAGCCCTAGATAAAAGAGAAGTTTTCACTATTATGAGTTAACATTTATACTGGTTGTTGCAGTAAATGGAACGTACAGTTTAACAGAAGTCAAGCCCTGGAGTCTTTATTCAAAAGGGAAATAATATTCAATAGTGTGTTGAATGTAATCACTTTAAACATATAATCAGAATTAGCAAAGTAAATAGAGTGATGGGAAAAGTACAAAAAGGAAGTAATTGGGCTGAATTACAATTACCTGAGAGACATTTTACTTCATTACAATTACAAATTACTTTTTCAAAAAGTAATCAATTACATTTACAATTACTTTACAAAATGGCAGTACCTAAAAATTCCTTGTTTTTTTGTTTGTTTTGGGCACAGGCCCAAATTAATTATTAATGAACAAGCAAACAAAAAACATATCAATGAGAATATTTTCGGAAACATTGAGTAACGTTTTGTTAATATTAACTCTAATTTGGATATTAGTTGCAAAAACAGTAATGATGACGATATAGCAAGCGAGAATGATACTAATACTAACAACTACTAAATTGTAACAATTACAATTTTATTTCCAGAAGTCAATTACAAGTATAAATTACGTTTTTAAAAAAATATTGATTACAAGTAAATGGGACCAAAAAAGGAATTGTTACTGTAATCCGATTACTTTTACTCAATTACTTCCCATCACTGGAAGTAAGTGTATATGCTTAGTACAGTAAAGTTATGAGTGTGTTTTGTGAACATAGAGATTTTGTGGAGCACACAATATGAGCACTAGCACTGGCTGTCAACACATAGGCAGTACTATGAATCAGCTGTATATTTCTGTCGCAAGTGTGGCGTAGCTTGGTCTCCTGTCTCTGTGAGTGTGGGGAGCACGTGTCCCCCAGGATCCATGAGTCATCGGGATATTCCTGGCTAGCCATTTACATTATCTCAAACACTAGCACCAGTCTGCTTCCTTGTGCTGTGTGTCAGACATACAGACTGCTCAATCCTTCTCCAATTGAAGTTACACAGTTTAATGCATATTTTGGTTGTGTAAATTGTTTTATTTTTCTAAATCTTCTCTGCTGGCATTAAAATAAAAATATGAAGTAACTTACATTTAAATTATAGATTAATAATATTTACTATCTTGTTTTAATAAACATGATAATACCAGAAAAAATAGTACTACTGAAATAATAATAATAATAATAATAATAATAATAATAATAATGTGGATTGTGCATAGCCCACAAAGAATCTACTGTAATAAATTTAAAATATTGAGTATCAGTAATTACTATGTTTTCATGTAGAATTCAAATCAATCTGTATATGCTTACTGTATTGAAATTATCATAAAAACATAAATTCTCTTCGAATAATTTATCATTTTAATTGTTTATGAATGATTTACATGTAAGTTTTAATAAGAGTATATATGTTGCAGGAAAATTGTGAATTCAGTATTTTTACAAAATGCTCAGGCTTAACAAAATGCCGGAAAATTACTAACAAAACAACCCTTCTGCAATTTGACCGGTTACCCGTCAGGCATATTTAAAAAAAACTGGAATGGAGGCAGTCAGATTGTAATAAAGGAATTGTTAATCTGTTTAAAACACATATCAAGTCTATGTAACAATACATTATCACATTTTCATCAGTCTTCTCTCAGTTTAGTTAGGGAGTACATGCAAAAATGGATGAAAACAATGTTTTAAGATATAATAATACAATTTGCTTTCAATTAAAACTTTTTTGGCCTTGTAAAATTCCTGCAACTTAACTGACTCCATTCAATTTTTTTTAATTATGCATGAAGGGTAACCAGTAAAATTGCAGAATGGTGTTCCATTAATAATTTGTCAGCATTTTGCAAAAAGCCTGGACATTTTGTACAAAGACTGAATTTACAATTAGCCTAAAAGATACTTACTGTTAAATGATTACAAAATCTAGCAATTTAATTAATAAATGTAGGGGAAGCTGTGAGCACCTGCTTGTTATTACTATTATAACATCAAGAATAAAACAGTTATACAATTATTGCTCAGTATAATAGCAATATTAGAGCAACTTGTAAAGCCAAGTGAAGCTTTGACACTTTGCTCCTTTTGACAGGTGCCAAGGAAAACTGTATGTTAGCAGAGTAATTAAATACACTCTCATAGACTGAAATCTTTTAGTTGCAATTATTAGTTCGATTAATTAAGATAGGTTAAAATCGCAATCATTTCACAAATGCTCATTCCTGCATATTATAAAACACAAAGCATTACTAAAAATCCGACCTTGAGGTGCATTTCACAATTAATGTGCACCACCTGGGTAAAGAAGACCTCAGATTAGAATTCTCTGTTCAAAAAACCCCTGCATACTCAATTTCATCCAAATCGATTAATGCTTTCCCATTTAAACCTACCATACCCCTTCTGTCCACCTATGTAAAAAAAAAAAAATGCCTGCTGTAATGCTGTAAGCAATGAATCAAGCAGAGGGGCTAATAATATAAAAGCAATTGATAAATTGTTGTTTTATTCTGACTATTCCACTCATATGCTGTGTGTCTGATATTGACTAATAACGTTTAGCAGTTCCTCGAATATAGAACAATCACGATTGTTTATCTTATAAAATGCTTGCTATTAATATGAGGAAGGGATTTTACCTGATAAAATGGTCAGCTCACTACTGGACATGCAAGCATCAATGTGCCGTGATTATAATGTCACATGTTGCCATTAAGCAGTACGAAAACATAACTTGTTTGGAAATTGAAATAATATAAATGTACATTGGTTAAAACATAATTTCGATTCGGTGCAAGCCAGTTTGTGTACTTTTATTCTGTTCTGCTGTTAGCTTACCTGACTGAAGTTAACTATGTCTTATGTACACCATTCGTAGACCTGGTTACAACATGGTAACTTGAATCGATTCATGGATGGTTAATTCATGGTAGGCGGTGATCTTGCAGCTGTAAGTTTTGTTTTTATATAATAAAGCACGAAAGTAATTATTATTTGTATAATCTGTTACATTTTAGGTAGATTTCAAAGAAAAATCTACCTATTGCAATGGATACCACTTTATGATTTTCGAAAAATTCTTTCATATCTTTACGTTTCATGCTCCCCTAAGTACGAAACCACCGCCCGTTCAAAAAAAATTTTGTGATATTTATATATATATATTTATATATATTTATATTTATATATATATATATCTTTACACGATAGCGGCCGTAATTTTGAAGATATTTGAACCAAATTTTAATATGTTATTTCTAGGCCCAATAGTTCGGACAAGTTCGTTAATGAGCAAAATTGGCCCAAGGGGAGGGGATTGAAATTTTTAAAAATGTATGTCTCGGCCCCTATGAAGTATAGAGGGAAACTTTGTTTGAATAAATTAGAGTACTCCCTATGGAGTTCACAGTGACAACAACGATTCGGGGGTTCGAGTGAGGGTGGGGGATGAAAATTCGAAACTTTTGAAACCACGTCTTGTGGGGTATCGTTGAAAAGCTCTTGATGAGTACTCTACAAATCATTAAATAGTTTCTTGATAGCTCTCATATGACGCGAGATTTTAATGTTTGAAAATAATAACACTTGAAAGAATTATTATAATATCATAATTTTGTCTTGTTTAGCGGCTTTGCTAATTTTATTCATTGCTGATCTTGCGCACGGCCTCCCAGAATATTATATCCTATTATTGTTGTCAAAACAATTGATTGTAGGCTCTTCCTCTTTACTGCAGGTTTGCCATGCCAAGGCTAAAGAAGAAGAGTGCTATGCAGCGATAATAAATTAAACCAATAGCACTTCGAAATCTACCTCCGCCTGTAGGCCTGCCTAAAGGGATTTTTTATTCATGGAATAGTCTTAATAAATCCAACTCGAGTTGACGAGTTTCATCAGATAAATCTATTTCAGCAATGCTATTCTATCCTGGTTGCTAGGGCAGAGCAATGCCATCTGCAAATAATTTTACAATAATTAAAATATATTAGTGAAAACTGGTGTTTTGACAGCGCAAAGTATCACTTTTCTGCCATTTTTCCACTCATAACTTGTGAATAAAAGCAAAAGTTAAAAATCCAGCTTCCAGGTGCATTCGTTCACTCTTCAGTCCATCCGTATTAAAAATTTTAGGTCTCTGCATGGTGTAGATTTTCCTGGGCATCGCACACAGACGGACAGACAGACAAACACTTCCTCTTATTATGTAGATTCTCATAATCTCTATGTACTGTACATAAGAAATGTATAAAGTAAAATCATTAAATAAGTAACTGTGTATTCCTCAGAAAATAACAGAAGCGTAATGCATAAAATCCACCTGTTGGTGCTTTGGTTGTAGTGAAACTCATCAAAGATAAGTATTCTATCAATGCTTATTTACAGCAAGCATTTCTGTGAAAGATGGTTC
Organism: Ectobius pallidus; assembly: GCA_964059195.1. NCBI lineage: Eukaryota > Metazoa > Arthropoda > Insecta > Blattodea > Ectobiidae > Ectobius > Ectobius pallidus. The sequence continues at coordinate 120,187,744 of CAXKWD010000006.1, forward strand.
AAGCATTGCTAACAAGATTAAAACAACTTGAGAGATTGGATGAGACAGAAACTGTCAATGTTAATCATCACATTTTGCAGAATACTTGGCATGGACTCAAATATCAGCTACACATGTACAACAACACGTATAAACACAATGATGCTGTTTTTATTTCATTTGTATAATTTCTTCATGTTTTCTTTTTATGTCTGTGTAGTGTATTATTGGAAATGTAAACTGCTTAATAAGACTGAATGTTTAGATTGTTAAATCAGACTAATTAATAATTTTCCGTGTTGTTTCAACTGTCAGATTTGTGTACTACATTTTTTGTTCACTAAATTGAACTAACAGAAAATAATGAAGTTTAATTGATTGATTTTTTAAACATTTCTTTGTTCTGAGAAGCCTTCAAGAAATAGCCAGACTAATAAATCACATATTTTTACTTAAAAAATGAAAAGAGTTAGCTTCTGCAATGAGAGAATTCTTTATGTAAAGAAATGTAGGTAAAAGCAAGGCTTCCCTATCAAACATGCTTTTATCTTTATGTCTCTTCCTTAACTAGTGAAGTATAGTAACGGTACCGGTGCACTAACTTTAAGGTGTAAGAAATTGAACTGGTTTTATTTTTTGTCATCTATATTATGTGACATTTAATGATAAACAATCCCTGAAATAGCTGACTTTTTACCATCCACAAGATATATTATTTACCTGAAAGGACTAGGAGCAGTCATTTTGATCGGCACAAGCTAGTGCTATTTTATGTTTGCAATTACTCAACAATGCATTTATTTGCCGCCTAACTTTTATTTATTATGAATTATGTGTGTACAAAATGTTTTGATAGAGGTACTGTGTTTGATTGAACTCAGAAACAATGAGAAGGATAGTATGTAAAACTTTGGAATTTGGAATTCACTAAAAACATTTAAAATAATTTCCCCTCCCTTTTCTTTAGTTTAAATTTAAATTTTCATATTTGCTTGCCAGATTTTAAATGAGGATAAATTTAAACAAAATGTGTTTATGACGTTCAGTGGAAAGTCTATATAAAGCTGATTTTTTTAAATGCTTTTCTCCAAACTTCTTCTTTCTTAGCCTTTCTATAAGTTCTGCAGTCACAGTTTAATGTACAGAACTGCTGAGATGAGGGGAATTAAATTTATTATGCTTGTGGTTTTTTAGTGCTGCTTTTGGCATCACTTCTATCTGACTTCTTATAAATTTCCTCTAACATGTGTGTTTGTTTATATGAGCTGGATTCTCTCCCTCTTTTCCATCTCTTTCTTAGTGTATATCTCTTTTTATCTGCTTGGAGTTGATTATGGTTTCAGCAGATGGATCTCTTTCTTTCTCGGATGTGGCATTTGAAACTTTTACATATTTAACTTTTTCATTGCCATGATATCTCCAGTCTGAGCATATTGTAAAGAAGTTATTTTTGTAGTGAATATAATAATTTTAAACCATATTACCAATAATATATAACCTTTTTATTGGAGTAAAACCTCTAAAAATTGCTATTCACTCAATATGTCCTCACGTTCAAACCCTCTAACCAAATTTTTCAATGATTAAGGACATATACTAGGAATATTATCTTTATAATTATCTAATAATACAATTTTTAGTATATGGACATCTAGTTCCAAGCAGCTTAGCCAGGTGCTGCTCCCAAATAGGGTATTGGCCATTAAAAGAACCCATTACACATCTCAATATTACTATTAAACTCTCCATCTAATTGTTCCATTTTCTGATTTTCTTATTGGAGCCCACATGACCTAGCATTTCCTGTCTCACCTATATAACACAAATATTTTCCCAATTAGCTCACTTCCCAGAAGATGGCAGCAGAGCCAGCTGCCAAAAGCTCGGAATCAATCCTCTTACTCACCTAGTTGAAAGCCCAAGAAACCATTATACATTCTCAACACTGGAAATGCCTCTAGTCACACTTATCAGAAATAAATGCACAATTCAGGATGGGATATACAGAATGTTATGAGGCATTTCCATAAAGTAAGTTTCCCTGAGGCCGTTTACAGAAGCAAAACACAATTTCATGGAAATGTTTATTGCAACAGATACTGCAGGTGTTCAGCTAATTTTAAAAATATTCGCTACCAGAACTGAAACATTTTTCATACCGTGGGACCGACTTTTAAATACCTGTGTTGTAGAACACTGCTGCCTGGGATTTGAACCACTGTGTGACAACCATCTCCGCCTCCTTGTCATTCTTTGTCATTTCTTGAGGTGAAGAAAACGATGGAAATCACTGGGATTGAGGTCCGGGCTATAGGGTACACCTCTGCAGGAGACTTGCTAGGAATTGTTTAAAAATCCACCTTACAGCCCAGATCTCGCTACCAGTGATTTCCATCTTTTCCTACATCTCAAGAAATGACATCAGTATTGTTTATTTATTATCTATTTATCTAGCATAGTGAAATTTATAGCCTATGATTTGATGAGCACTATTCGCGAACACCTATTTTTTCATCATGTAACAGGTCTTGGTGTGAGCCATTACTCATTTTCATAATTGTTAAGGTGTAATTTTCATTAATTTGTGGCATATACTCACAGAATTCAAGGATTTGGAACTCTGAAAACCCATACACTATATATCATCGGCAAAAGCTAAAAATTATCTTGGCAAACAGTTACTATGCTTTCATGAAGAATTCAAATCGATCTAAATATGGTCACCATAACAAAATTCAGATCAATTTGTGTATTAAGGTCGATACACCTAAAAAGTAGGATCAGATCAAATTGAGATCGTATTCAATGCCATGAAAATACTACTGTATTGAATGCCATGAAAATAGTACCATATTCCATTCAATTTCAATATGTTAAAGCAGGCTTTTCATGTTCTCAGTATCCTCGTAAGTGTGATACGAAACATTTCATTTGTCGTCAAATGTGGGGCTATCACATTTTGTGGATTTACTAGGAAACATTGTTTTCAATACCCTATCAAAAATTGCAATTAAAACAGGATCGTATTCAGATCGATTTGAATTTCTGCCTGAAAACTTAGTAAATCACCCTATGCCTGGTGATAGCCACACATGATGCACAATAGGAGTCCATTGGTTTCATCTGGTTTGCATTGTATTTTTTACCACCTCACACGAATACAGAACTTTATAGAATTATGTATAGGTAGATTATGAGGTTACAAGTACGGGGGAACTGGAATACTGAACCAATAATTAAGCTGATGTGAAGTCTAATTTTCATTGTTCCTGTGCTTCTGGAAAGGCTATATGAAGAGTATTCATATGATACATGCAGGCATGTGTGACATAAGTTAATTATAGGCCCCATTGCTGTGGCCCCGACCCCTCCCTCATCTAACTCGATGACTCATTGCATCACAGCTGGGCAGGGAGTGCATTTGGACTTCCAAGAAACGGTGGATACTAAAACTTGTTATTTGATTTGTTTATGGCAGAAGTTTATGCTTTAAGATCTTATGTGTATGTCCAGAGGTTCTGTCTGCACCATTTTATGTATGCCTCATGTGCATTGAGTAAAGCTGTAATGCATCCAACTCTGTTTTAAATTCAGTAACTCACTATTCATCCCAGTGATAGAGTAATGATTATTAATGTTCATAATCTAAGGCAAATAATGAGAAGAAAAAACACATTCGCTTTACTTTTACATATTGTAAATTTTTCCATATACAGTACTATAAAAATATACAATTTTTTTTCTTGTAAGTCCCAAAAAAATTATTATGCCAAGAAAAGATTGGTAGGAGATCCGAGAAAAATAATAAAACCATTCCATTTATCTGCACTCTTATCTTAAGTCTTACTATATTTTCAAAGTCAAAATTCAATTACTGTATTTACTTTTTAAATAAAATATTAAAAAAAAGTATCTGATTTTTATCAGTATGTCACTAGACCCTTTTATTTTTAAGATTTTGTTTATTCTCTTTCTCTGATTTCATAGCATGCATTAAAGCTCTTCAAATGTACTGAAAAATATTCTGGTTAGTTGCAGATTATTGACATAATCATTCACTTACAGAGATAGCAGGAAAATGCAAGCAACAAAGAAAAATGCAGAGCACTACAAAATATAAGGGTTGAGGCATAAATCATGGCAATTATTTTTTCTTGTGATGAACTGTTATCGATGCACAAAGCAGTATGTGTCATGGGGAAGACAGATAGTCCTAGTTTGTGCTGACAATGTCAAATGGTACTGGGATGGCCTGTATGAGCACAGAGAGCAATGTGAAATCAATTGTTCGGCGACTGTCATGCTAGATGGATGTAACCCATGTTGAGCAGCGCTCATACATCAAAATAGCTGTTCTCTGTGGGAGAACTGCCAGAGAATGTCACAGGGAATTGGTGAAAACTATTGGGAATAATAGCCTACCATATTGGAAACTTTAAAGATGAGTAGGAGAGTTTCTGTGGGGACGTGTAGCAACCAGTAATCAGCATCATGTGGGACGATCCATGAGTTTGCAGACCGATGTGGTGCATGCAGTAATCAAGCACCTGCACTATCCACAGGAATTTGAGGCAAGATCTGCACCTATGCAAAATTGCATCGGAGTGCATACCAAAGATTCAAAGGTGGATGCGATATGCAAAATATTCCGACCCCCCTAGCATGATGGCAACAGGAGGGTGACGTCTTCCCTTCGCAAATAATGCAATCAGTGAATTTTGGGCCAGGGCATACGAATCAGTACTCAAACGTCAGTCTGCAAAGGGCATCATGCCAAATCACCCAGAAGACAGAATTCCATCAGAATCCTTCCTTTGTGAAATTTGATATGATTTCAGGGGTGTCATTGTGTGTTATTTCGTTCCACTTTGCCAAACAATTACAGCAGAGTACTACAGGGGCTTCCTGCTGAGGCAGGTATGACGTGGGGTTAGGGAGAAAAATCTTGATTTGTTGGGCATTGCAATCATTCTCCACAGCAAGGCAAGATCACATAAAGAAAACAGTGTATGTCAGGCAGCTACTGCAGCGCCAGGGATGGGAAGAATTGGAGCACCCACCATACTTTCCTGATCTGTCTCCATGTGACTTTGACCTCATAGGCAAGATAAAGGAGCCATTACATGGTAGGTCGTTTGCGACACATGAGGAGATTGCAAATGCTGTTTGGCAACAGATGATCAGATTCTTACTTATGGAGGAAAATGGTGATGCAGATGGTATTCAGCATCTCCCACATCATTGGCAGTGTGTTGTGAATGTTGCAGAGGACTACTTTGAAGGCATATAGATTGGGTATGGGTGCTGTGTTGTAATGAGTGTGAAAAATGAAACCAGTACTGTCATATCTAATACCTTAAGAAATACGTGAAGCAAAATGTTGGCACGTTGTTCAATTCCATACACATAGTTCATACCTTGTCCTGTCATGTGTATATTTCACGTTTTCCACACATGCTGGTATTCTCACAAAAAAACAATAGTTGCCATGACTTATGCCCCAACTCTCGTAGTCTTGTCTTAAACATTAACTCAGTTTTCTGAAATTTTACACTTGTTATAAAAAAATATGGACGTCCATAACACCAAATTGGAGATCTAAACATACTGTATTATATTAGATACTTCTGTAGTTTGGCAGCATGACTCCCACTTAACTTATGAATGCCCTTTCTTGTATAATGGATGCAGTTTTGCATTTCCTTGTTAAACATTTTATTGACGTACATTTCATGTAGCGGAACATCAAAAACAGGCACGGACAGAATGGTCGTAGTGTTGATGCTATACCCTGCTTGACTTGGCAATGCATTACACCTAAATTTCTTTTGGCACACCTGCATATGCATTTAAATTTCTCGCTTCACTTAAATGCTAACTACAACTGTAAATCTTCCACATTGAGCATGTATTTAACAGCAAGTACGGCTTTTCTCTTTGTCAATGCGCCAGCTTCTGTGTTCAAGTGAACAATTCTTAAACAATCGATATTGAGACAAACTAATTATAGTGATGAACAAAAACAACTATCTCATGCACATGGGACTCATTAGTGTTGCCAACAGCGTGGCAAGAGGTTCAAAATTCCAATTAGTAACTGGCAATTTGTTAGCACATCTCATGCATGTATGTGGCGGCAGCTGTTCCAAAAGCTTTTCTTTTACATCAAACTGAGATAAAGTAATTAAGCATGCACACACTTCCTCATACACAGCATATATAACTCACATGATGTCAGATTATGAGGGTGCTCGTATAATCACTACTACTGAAACTGAAGGGAGAGAAATTGTAAAAATAGGAATTATACAGAGTGCTTCAAAAAAATATATACAAACGTTGAACTACCATAGAAAATTTATTTCCGGTTCTACAAGGTTAAATTTCTGGGAGAAAGTAATGTTATAATTCTTCAACAGGTGGCAGCAGAATAGTTTAAACAATCGTCCAACAATCGTGCCAATAATCACCCAACAATGAAAAGTACCTAACAGTACTTGCTGATTCCATATTCCCTACCTTTCATGCATTATATGGTAATGATAAGTTTTATTTCCAACAAGATGGCATGCTGCTGCACTATCATAGGGACATACCGGCTTTAGAGTACATTCCACGATTAGAAAGCACCACCTGGGAAAACGATCTCAGATTCAATTGTGCAGTTCCAAAGCTAACTGTAAACACTGATAATACCATTGCCTTCTAGACTGTATTACTCGTGTGTAATTCTTGAGACAGAGGTGGATAATACGTATCGTTTCTCAACTGTTTGTTGACAGATGAATATGATGTGAATTTTATTTGATAAATTCATTGTTATTTTCAGAAATTATATAATTTTTCAAGGGAAGGAGTTTTGTTTGGATTTTTATTGTCCGCAATAGTTTCAGGGTTAAACTCTCAATATAGACCTATTATAGCTGGTGCCCTCGGCTTCACCCGCCATTATTAATTGACTCCAGGATTTTTAAGAAATTTACACTGGCAGTTTATTAAAAATGTTTGTGGATCAGAGCTAAGAAAATTGTAAGTAAAAATAAAATTAGAATATTTGCTCATTGTGTTCATTTCACTTAGGCCTTATATAATAAAGAAACGGTTTTCCTGATTTTGTACTCGTCGTGAAAGTTTACACTGCGAGAGACGAACATCGCCAAGTATACCCGGTGTCTCACGAAGTGAGGGAGCAAGTGAGCACGCTATTTAGGGCCGTTGAATTGTATAGGAGTAGATGATTTATTTTGTTTTTTGTCTTAAATTATCCATTTTGTTTGAATAGTTTATTTTACTGAGTGTGGGTCTATGGCGTGAAACAAAGTTGCATGAGGACCAGCAAAACTCATTACATGGCCTGCAGACTTTGTTTGGCTACTGTGCTAGTGAATTCTGTGGAGTCAGTTCTGCATTACAAATGTAAGGAACTGTTTTAAGGAGCATTTTAATGTCATAAGGATAACTGAGATAATAACCGCCTTGCTAATAAACAATTATTGCAAATTGTTGTATTTTTTTACAATAATTTAGCTTCAGAAAATAAACATACATCATTCTGAATGTAATAATTACCTGGTAACAGATTTTCAACAAGTCAAAATATCAAAATATTCCTGCAGGCCTTATTAAAGTCACACTGTAATGAGTTTGTCACTCTGGAACTTGATTTTTTGTACAAGAAAAGCTAGACAAACTCTTTAATGAGATGGAGGTAGATGACTCCTAAATGGTCTTGCAGTTGCACTTTTTATTTTATTTAGTATATTTTTCTTCCTGTTTTCATGATGACATTTAGAATATCTGAATTTCTTCACAATCAAATTAGCAGGAATTTAGTTGGTTTCTCTTTGTTATATTATATAATTTAATGCTTGTTGGCATTACACCAAACTGGCGAACGTTTAGGCTGGCGATAGGTTGATACTCGTTTTTCCACTTTAAAATCTTCTGTAAATTTATAGCTCTCTTATCTTTTTAGATTCAGCATATAAAATTTTAATGCCAGTCTCTGAAGTTAAACTTAACTAAATCCATTTCCCAGCTTTTCTACTCATTGCTGCTTGTCCACAGTTGTAGTGTAATATATTAGCAAGCAAATGTACATAATGACAGGCACTTTACTTGTTCTACATATTAAAGACAAACATGATAATAAGAAAAATCCCGCATTCACTACCATAACAATTGAATCAATGAATCATATTTAAGATTTTTTCAGTTTTCGTGAAATGCAAAACCAACTGGGTACGTATTTTGCTGTCGAGATGTACAAAATACAGATGACGGTGTGCATTGTAAACAAAAAAATTGAATTCATCCAGTCATATTATGCAGCGTGTAAGTAAGCTGATCAATAGTTTCTTGAGAATATTCTGTGTATATAATTATTAGCTTGGACATTGTTCAGAATTAATACCAGTATGCTTATGTACTTATTTTGATATTAATTATTGTTCTAGAGAGATTCAAAACAGCTTAGGAAGCTTTGGACCAGTATGAAATGCCAGCAGAGAGAAATGCTGATGAAAGATAGGCGATTGATATTTCCAAAATTGTGTCTTCTTGTCACTGTAGAATTTGAATGGATTCATCATGTTTTGCAAATAACGCTTTGGGGCGCGATTTTTTACTAATGCTTTGCCCAGATCCTCAAAATAACTGCCCATGGCTCTGGCTTAAACTGAAATATGTCAGGGGGACCCTTGACTTGATAAAGTTTAGCTTATTTCATCGTACTTTAGTGACTATGAATAGTAATAAGTTATACTTGTCAGGTCTCACTTTATAAAGTAACTGCATCATAAGTACAACTTGTTTGTGCCAGAAATTCAACTTAAGAAAAGATTTAAGTTTGACTTGGATATAAGCACAACTTATTAAAACTACGAATACTGGCTTAAATCACTAAATTATGTGCTTCACAATATTTTATATGACGTAAATGTCTTTTCATTAAGGTCAACCATTATTGGCAATCATAGAAGGGAGATTCTATCTGGCATCATGAATCAAACTGGCTGGCTAAGTTGGTAGAGCATTGCCGTGGAAAGCCAAAGGTCATGAATTCGAATCCTAGCCCCAGAGGATTTTTCTTCTAAGAGATTTCTCATGTAATATTGAACAGAAACAATATTCTGTGGTTTCATGAATACAGTGAAAACCTGATCACAAAATCACTAAATCAATGTGTCTCTTAATAACATATAACATATAAATGTCTTTCAGTGAGGTTGACCATTAAGAATATTCATAGTAGAGAGATTCGATGTGGCACTGTGGCACTGTGAATCAAACTCTGACTAACTCAATTGGGAGAGCATCAGCATGGAAAGTCGAAGGCCATGGGTTGCAATCCCAGTGTCTGGAAAATTTGTTTTTTTCCGGTTACTTTTTCAGCGAAGACTTGAGACACACGAGTTTGTTGACATTTGAATGTCCAAGAGATGATCGTAGCTTGTTTACAATAATACCGGCAGCACTAAAATCTCTCTCACTCGGCACTGAGAAAGGAGTTTGGTCATTTGACCCATTTCTCGAAAAACGTTTTTCAGAATTCGACTAAACCGATTAATCGATTAATTGGTACAGCCCTACCATAAAGTAACTTTCTCACAGACCATTAACGGAAACAAAACACAATTTAATGGAAACATTTATTGCAACAGACACAGGATGTGTTGAGCTTTTTTCCAACATATTCATCACAGGAATTCAGACATTTTTCATACCGTGGGACCAACTTTTGCATCCCTGTGTTATAGAAGTCTGCCATAACCTCTGTTTCTCTGTCGGTCTCTACCATTCTCTGTCATTCACTGCCATTTCTTGAGGGGTAGGAAAAGATGAAAATCTCTGGGTGCTCGTGGTCCAAGCTATAGGGTGGAGGCTTTAACAGCTCCCTTCAAGTCTCCTACAAATGTTTGGCTAGAGATGTTTCAACATCCACTCCACAGCCTGGACCTCGCTCCCAGTGATTTCCATCTTTTCCTACACCTCAATAAATGACAGAGAATGATAGAAAAGCAGAGATGATTGTCTCACAATGGTTCAAATCCCAGGCAGCTGACTTCTACGACGGAAGTGTCCCATGGTATGACAGATGTCTCAATTCCTGTGGCGAATTTGTTGAAAAATAGCTGAACCCTTGCTATATCTGTTGCAATAAATATTTCCATGAAATTTTGTTTTGTTTGTGTAAATGGCCCTAGGGAAACTTACTTTGTGGACAGCTCTTATACGTTGTTGTTATTATTATAGTCTTTATAAGAATGACATAGTTTTAGCCCCTACTTCCTTGAAAATGGTACATCTTGAAGTTAACCAATTTAAACATAAAGCACAATGAATACATACTAGTAATTTTGCTAGGAACTATGGAGTACATTAAACTCTAAATAAATTAACAATAAAAATTCTAAGAATATTTTAAATAAATGTAATATTTTATACGTAGGCAATGCAATTCAGGTCATGGTTTGCTGATCATGAAATAAAACCCAGCCAGGTTCTGTTATATGTAATATTTCTATAGGTTTTAATACGCTCTCCTCACAATATGTATTTACAAACTTAGTACATGTACATGAGCAATTGCAGAATCATGTTGTTAATAATACTGTGCATACACATGACCACAACTTGGTTACTCCTAAATTTAGATTAACTAAGACACAGAACAGCCATATTGCCAGCCATTTCAAACAACATCAGAAACGATATCTTGATTGTGACATTGAATGATTGTTTTTGCAATGTGTGTTTCTTGACTAATCCTATGTATTGTTACAGTATTTCAATATCCCTGAATTATCACACAGACGAAATTGTCATACATTGTTGTTTTTATACAAATTACTTAATAATGAAATAGATGATATTAATATTCTCAAAGAAATATCTTTTTATGTTCCACGTTATAGACCTTATAAATTGCATAATATTTTTTTAATTCCAAAACCAAACACTGACTCCCATATTAATTCTCTTTATAATGTCTAGACAATCAATGCACAAAATGGGCAATATAGGTATATTTAATACTAACAATAAGTAGTTTAAAAATATCTGTGATAAAAATTTGAAAACTTTGAAATATGCTCCATGTCATTTTCTTGATTAAGTATTTTGTTTCCTCCAAAACTATTGTATTACTTATGTTTTGATCTGTTCCCTTCATTGTGTAATTTTCATATTGTCTGTGTTTCTTGTTCCTTTTTTCTGTATTTTTTTAGTTGTACTATTAGTTTAAATATTTTTAGTATTACATTAAACATATAATATTAGATAGATATATGCATATGCATTCATGAGCCACCGATCTCTGTTGGACGTTCTATCTGGTGCAGTGAATTGAACTCTGGCTTAGCTCAGTTCGTAGAGCATTGGCATGGATAGCCAAAGGTCCTGGGTTCAAATCCCAGGGTCAGAGGAATTTTTCTCCTATAATATTATCATATAATATTAATGTTGTAAAACTGTTGTGATTAGTATAAGAGAATGTTGTAATTGGGCTATGAGCCTGTTATATTCTCAATAAAATAAATAAATAATAAATAAATTGTAATGTTATATTACTTAATGGCGTAATAAATGAATACGAAAAGTATTAATTAACCCAAAGAGTAAATAACAAACCATACTTTTTATGAAGATATGATTTGTCTTAGAGAAGAGAGGAAAAATAGCAATGTGAATTAAACAGTACCATTAAGAACAATTCCTATGTAGAGAGATGGTGCAAGTAGACTTGAAATGTCTCATTTCCTTCAGATATACATTTTATAAGGAAATAATTGAAGAGTCTGTAATAGCAGTGCAGAAAGCACTTCCTTGCTGCTACTTGCTTGTTGTATGGACCATTTTTAGCCTCTCCTGTTGTTGTGAGTCATCCTCCTTGATATAGCTGCTAGAGGGTTTGTGTTGGCCATTCCCAAAGCCAGTTCACTGCCTTCCCTCCACTCGCGTGCTCAGACTCACGTTATGTGCGACAGTTGCAATGTTGTTCAGTGCAGTTGGCTCCTCGTCAGTAGTGAGTGTTTTTGTGCAAATTAGTACTTGTTTTTTATGTGTTTCTAATGGTAGATTCAATCTTACTGTTCTTCTTTAAGTGTGTAAGAAGTCCAAAAGATGCATAGTAGATCTCCAGTTATCTGGATTAGTTGAGACTGATCCACAAAATCAATTATCCAGATAAATGGATAATTCATGAAAAAGGTCATTTCTTTTTAAAAATCTAAATTGTGTAGTTTTATTACATCCACAGAGCATAGAACAGCCTTACATAAAGTGTCACGTCTTGAACATATCGGTCAGAGTCAGTTCTGTTGCTAATAAACTGTCTATTTTGTCAGCAACTGTTTTGCTTTTTGGCAAATAATTGGCCCTGAAAGAGAGTTTCCCAATGCTCGCTACTGTAAAAACTGTTTTAATATGGCCTCAAAGCAATTCGGATAATTGGTGTTTAGATAATTGGAATTCTACTGTAGTGAAATATTTATAGTTCACATTCTGGAAATTCTGGATTGTTTATTTACAGAATATCTATAATAGGCATTCCAAGATAACGAGAAATGATTGCAAATTAGTTATGTATTGGAAGTTATCATATTTATTATTTTGAATAATCTAATTGAAACTGGAGGGCTATACTTGTAATTTTTAAATAGAACGCTTGGTAGATCATTTCGTGAAAGGCAGAAAGATTTTTGTGCAGCGTTATTTTTCAGAATGTTTTACTTATTCAGTGTGTTTAAAATTGTGAATTGTTTGGAAATGAAATTTATAGTGGAATTAAAATAATGAATTATATTGTTAATTAATAATTTCAAAATGGTTCAGAGATTTTTTTATTCCATTTTGTAGTTAAAAATTATTGGAAAAATCAGATAAGAAATCTGTTGCTCTTAAATATAGTCATCCATTCGATGAGTGAGTCCAAAATTTCATTTAAAATACATGAAGTAATGAGAATCTTAAGAGAGAAAATCAGTGAAGAAGATGCTGTAAAATTTCATCCTGGTTAATTGATCATAGTGACCATGATTAGACTGAAAATTGCATACATTTGAAAATAATTTGAGATGGTATTTGTGTGGGTCTTGAGATGAAAGAGTAATTCCATGGTACACTTTTACTATCCATTGCACATTTTTTCACCACATTTCTTCACATATTTCCAGATTAGTACATGAAAATAATCTGTATTAGCTGTAGGTTCTAGTACTTTTGTAGTTGTACTTAGTTTCAGATACAAATTTGACAAAGAATTCAGCACAAAGACTTTGCAATATTTTTGCCATTATTTTCTTAAACCACTACATACAAAAGGATAATAATTCGTAGCCATATAATTATTCAAAACTTTAACCTTAAAAAAAGTAAATATAGAAAGTTTGTTTCTGCTGTAAAAGCGCTAAAATTGAAGCTATAGATTTCTTAATTAACTTAACAGTATCAGCAATACTTGTTTATCCTTAAAAGAAAACAGTAGACAACTACCAGTAGTATTAACCTTTTCTTTGATAATGATGCATAAATGTATCACCTATAAAATTGTATAAAGGCAGAGATATAAGAATAGAATAATTCTTCATGTAAAATATGAGTATTTTTATTTACATGTTAAGATTGTTGTACATAGAAACTTGCTATTTTATTGAAATTTTCCTCATTGATTTTATACAGGCTCAAATTTAGACTTGGAGTTCTTTTAAGTCCTATTTCCTTAAAAATCCATCGCGGCCAGGTTTGATCCTGCGACCTTCGGATCTAGAGGTGGGCATGCTACCCCTAGACCACTGCGCCCTTCTACAAATAGTTATAACTTAATTACCCTTTAGAGAGAATTTTTTCCAAAAAATTTTTTCTAATGAAAGTTTTAACTCCTGTATAAAATGGAAACAAAATCGTTAGAGCTGTTTTTGAGTAAATCATGAAAAGCAAAATTTTCTTCATCTAAAGTGACTTTAAAAATAAAAGAAAGTCGTCATCAATCTTCATGTCTCATCCCCAGAAAATACCTTACCCGAATAAAAAATGGTTTCATACAATTTTTTGTTCCGGAGTAGGATGTTCACAGACACTCACACAAACCTGTGGATTCATGGGACCTCAAAATGTGTATTTATGTTAAAAACTCAACTTCGAATTTAGGGGTTGAACACAATACTTCCTCTACGTATAGTACCTATGGTATGGGCAGAGGAAGAAAAAATAATAAGGAATTGAATCTTGTACTTCTACCACGTACTTGATTACTGAAGAAAAACAATGTTTTAAACGCCATTGCTCCTATTTCCAAATTACTTCCAACTGTTTGTTGGCAGTTTGGAAAACCTATTTGCTAATTCATGTTTGGTCAAGTTTACTTTGTAATTGGCATTAAACTTGCACTTGATAGATGTAATTTTGTTTTTGTTTGCAGGCGGCAGCACTCACCACGAGGAACTGGACAATGTTTACCTCATGCTGGACCCTCAGCTACACCCCATCACCCCCAACACATCATGCCAGCAGTCTGTTCAGATCTTTGAGCAGCACAAGCAGGTCAGTCTTGCCATTCTCATTTGTTATCAGACTCTGGATTTTTAGGCAGTTGCCTATTTGGTTCCTTTAGGAAAATGTGGAAAAAGTAATAATTGCATGTATTACCAATTTATGGAGGTATGTCGTGATGCAGTTGGTTGAGGCACTGCGCCTCAAGTGGCAGGCCATGGGTTTGAACCTGATGAGATCAGAATTTTTAATTTGGTTTAAATCTTCTGGTGGCACTATGGCCCGTGGATCGACTCAGCCTCTAAGATAAATGAGTACAAGGAGCGGTCCTGGGGTAAAGGAAGCTGGTGAATAAGACTCTAAAAATCTGGGAGCCTCAACCTCCTGGGACCTTAACCCATTGGAGACTTTTAACGAGTCTGCCTTGTGAGAAGGTAGAAAACCCAAACAGTTCCACCACAAGCTGGACTCGGGCTGTTATTGTGTCTTTCCTTAGCAGGCAGTTCAGTTCCTGTGCAATATACCTTCAAACAGTAATAAACACATTCCTAATGATAAAATAGAACAAGTACTAAATGATGTTCCATGCAGTGAATTATCATGAAGCGATTATTTGAGTGATAAACAATGGTAACATAATAGTGTGCAGTAATTCAATTTTATTTATTAGCTTATTCATTCCGGTTCGTATTATTTATTGTTCTTTGCTGCTGTTGTGAAATATTCTGTGTTTATGTTTCAATCTGTTGATTCGCACCAGTAAAAGCAGGTTTAGGAACATCCTTCCCTCTTTCAGAACCTTGAAAGTAACAAGAGGTAACAGGCTCTAACGCAACAAAGAGACAGGCCACATTCCTCTGCTATCATAAAAGTTCAAAACACAGAAATACACACAGAGGTGACCAAACTACATGAAAAATTTAAATGGGTTTCCAGTGCATGGACTCTGTCTCTTTAAACACTTCTTCAGTGGGTTAAGGGACTGTATACAGATCACCAATTTATGAAAAATGACATATTGGGAGAGCTTGCATAGTGAATAAAATGTATTGAAATGGGGTTGGTGCTTATTTATGCTTAAAACTGCCTAAATTATTATTATTATTATTATTATTATTATTATTATTGTTAATTTTTTTTTTTTTTTTTTTTTAAGTTTGCAGGCTGAAGTATGCTTTTAAGATTTTTCCGTATCTAATCTTCAGTGGGAAAAGAATATACAATTTTGACTTGTTGGTTTACTGAGGTCATAAAAGATAAAGTTATTCTGGAAAATGGCAGAGCCATTTGTGGTTGCAAACAGAAAAACTGATATTGTAAGAGTCATCCACTCCTCTTCTGGTTACTTTCTGTCTTTGTCTATTGTTCCTGGGTCTTCTGTGTACAGCATAGTAAGGTAGTCCCTCTTGCATAATATACTGGGTCTTTACCAAAGACATGTGTCTTGAAAGCTCCCATCGTTAACAGCTGACTCGCTGTCGAAATAAATGTTTATCGTGCCTGTTTGTAAACCTTTAGTGTGAACTTTTATAATCCTATAATCTGTTTTAATTGCCCTAAATTAAGTTTTTAATGCTTCAAATTAAGGCTATACTGCAGAACCCCTATTATCCGAGCCCTGATTAACCAATAGTTAAAATATAGTTAAAATACTGAGAATAGTTAAAATATAAAGAAACCTAGATAATTAATGGCAATGTACTGCAGCCGTGATCCAATACGGCACCAGAGGTACCTGCTAAGAAAGACTAACGGCACAAGATGGTGCACACATGTACAATGCCCAATTATTATAAGGAGGAGAAGGCAAAATATTTTGACTCATTTACCAAGAGTAAAGGGATAATGCAAAAGGAGCTAACACACCGATTGATTGTTAAGATTTATTCTTTCCTACCTGTATGTTGAAGAGAATCATTAAATTTACAAATCGAAGGATTGATGTACAGATGGATACTTTTAGTAAAGAATGGGATGCCGACCGAATGAGAAGTAAAAGCCTTGCTGGAACACTGAAATCCTCCATCAAAATCTGAGCAATTTCTTTGCAAAGAATAGGACTGAAATTCAATTTTTCCAGCCTCAATGCCTCTTAGGAGACTTAGATTCCTCTTGGCAATACTTCATTTTGATGGCAAGATGAACAGAGATGAGAGAAAAAACTCAACAAATAGGTGTCTCTTCAAGAGTTTTTTGAAGAATTCAGGTCATTTTAATAAACGTAATACCGTATACATGCATAAAATTGCTATAACTGATATTTCAAATGTAGTTCATATTTAGTTAAATATTATAGCAGCTTTTTGTGATCTTTATTCTGCGGATCAAAATTCCACTCAAGACTAAACATGTAACTGAGCATGTGATTAATGCAGTGTTGCATAAGTGTAATATCTTGATCTTCCTAGAATGAGGTAGGCCTACTACTAATGAAAATATCCTGAACATTTTCTGCAGAAAGTTTTAGTGAAATAAGTTATAAAAGTGAATTTTTTTAAGCGTCTTTAATGCCATTGTAAATTGAACTATATCTACGAAGGATTCAGGATTTACTTTATGAACAGGTGTATAGATTAATTACCATTTTCATTAGGCATTAAAATAAACAGCAAGTTCTTATCCAAGTTCTTGATTGTACGGGGTAGGCCTGATTGTATGAGATAGACCTGGCTTATTATAATTGTGTATATACAGTGAGTCCCACGCAAGAGTTGGCCAATGATGTGGGTTTCTACATTGCGGTGGGCACAGCTCCAACTCCAGAGCGAACGGGTGAAATATCTACGCAAATAAAGCCGCGATTGGTGTATTGATTCAGGTTCTCACATTTACAGTTAAAATTACAATGAAAATAACCACGTACCTCGTCACAAGAGATGCTGGAAATGTTCTCCTATTGCATCCACACAATACTGGCACATTTTTAGGAAATTTTCTTTCACGCGCATAAGTTCAGCTTCCGAGATTGAGTTAATTTCTCTTGTGATATTGTCTTTAAGTTCTTCTAATGTTTGGGAAATTGACCTATACACTTTATTTTTCAAGTTTCTCCATAAATAATAGTCACATACTGTTAGAAGAACTTAAAGACAATATCATAAGAGAAATTAACTCAATCTTGGAAGCTGAACTTATGCGCGTGAAAGAAAATTTCCTAAAAATGTGCCAGTATTGTGTGGATGCAATAGGAGAACATTTCCAACATCTTTTGTGATGAGGTACATGTGGTTTTCATTTTAATTTTAATTGTAAATATGAGAACCTGAATCATTACACCGATCGCAGCTTTATTTGCATAGATACTTCACCCGATCGCTCAGGAGTTGGAGCTGTGCCCACCGCAATGCAGAAATCCACGTCAATGGCCAACTCTTGTGTGGGACTCACTGTATAATTATATAATTAAGTTTTTACTATATTATTATTCTTAACAAGAAGGGTGCTATAAAGTCTACAGACCTTAAATCCATTGAAAATTCAACTTCTTGTTCAGTTAACCATGCTTCTTCTGCTTAGCGAAATTTTAGATACCTTTCTGCTTCTGAAAAGCATCTTCCTATTGCCACATTCCTACAATACCTTTTCTATTACTGTGTCCACTAGTTTGTTCCCTATTTTTTGCCTCTGTTTGTTATTTTTAGAGGTTGTCTTCTTTCACTTATCCTTTTGACATGGCATTACCCTTGACACTCATTTAGCATCTAACAATTTCATTTCATATTCTTTTTTCTCATCCTTGAATTTTAGTTATACACTGCCAACTCTCTTCTGTCATTACTAATATGTTTCCCAGTTGTTCATTTTGAAGTTACCTAAATTATCACTCTTCCTGGCAAATTCGGTGGGCTATTATTTTTACTTTCTTCACCGATACAAACTGTTTACTAATATATTTTGCAGATTGACTCCCTCGCTATGAGAATTGTAGGATTTTTCCATTTTTGAGGTTTTAAAGTATAACATACAGATTAGTTTGGATAATCATACATCCTGACAGTCCTGTTTTACTACTGTAATGCTTGTGCCATGAGTTTAAAGTGTTGTCTTTTTTTTTTCTTTAATGATCATTACCAGGGCTCGGATTCTGATGACCTAAAATTGTTTGAAAAATTACCTATAAAATGACCCTAAATTTTAAAGAAAATGACGTAATAATTACAAAGAATGACCTAAAAACTGATATTTTATTTATAAAAATTATTATTATGCACACAAAGATATAGGCTAGACTAATGTTTACACAATTGTAAAAACTGTAAATGTAGGAAAGATGTTGTAGGTCTAAAAACTTTGTTCTTGATTGGAACATTTGAGAAGAAAAGTAAGAAAATTGTTTTTAAAGTAGATTCTACAAAAATGTTGCATTATAGTAACCTAATCATTTATTTAAAATAAATGCATGAAAATGGCAAAATAAGGAAGCAAATGACACGAAAATGACAAAATAATGACCTAAAATTAAATAAATGCCCTAAAAATATAAAATTGCATAAATTGACAAAAAATGACCTAATAAAAATGTATTTCTATAATCTAGAGGCCATGATTAGGATTTATCTACAAGTTGGCAATGTCTGTGCAGCATCAATAAAAAGATGACATGTCATTAGAATCCAGGCCCTGATCATTAGATTTTCATACCATATTTAGCTAATGCTTCATAAAGAAATATAATAAAAAGGCTAAGAATATTGTAAGATACATGTTATACATCTATAGTAATAAGAGGAAGGTGTTTGTCTTTCTGTCTGTCTGTGTGCGATGCCCAGCAAAATCTACTGAACGCAGAGATCTGAAATTTTAAACATACATGGACTGAAAAGGTGGCCAAATGCACCTTGAAGCCAGATTTTAAATTTTTGTTTTCGTTTGTGAGTTATGAGTGAAAAACTGACAGAAAACGTGATTTTTTCGCTATCGAAACATCAGTTTTGGTAATACATTTCAATTGTCAAATCAGTTACAGGTGACTTTGCCTTCTTTTCTCAAAAGTTGGAAATAAATATATTGCATGGAATTATCGATCGCTTCGATTCTGTGAGCTTAATTCATTTGTTTATAATATCAAGGCACGCAGACATCTGAAATTTTCAACCTAGACGGTTGATTACAGGCATTACAGGCATTAACCCAAGAGATGACAATTATTGCCGAAAGACCAAATTAAAATAACATTAAAGATAATAACAAAATGGTAGTTTTGTTCAAATAAACTTTATAAATATAATTTTATTAACTAAACTATATTGGGAGTAACTAAAAGACTAACAGAACATGGTAGAAAGAGGAAATGAAAAGTTAAGAGTTTGTGACTTGAAAAGGTGCCTATAATTTTTCAGAGTTGGCAAGCCTGAACATAAAATCCCTACACTATTGTGACCATGAAGTCCTGGAAAGTATCCAGGATATGTTAGCATTGATGGATATATAGAAAATAAATGATTCTCCAACTCTTGCCAAATGCACATATGTAGTTCTGTACCTTCAGAGGATGGAAAGAATAGAAGCCTGAGTGTCTTCCTATACAGAGAAATACTGTATTCCTAATGTATTAATTAGTAACAATCTTTTAATGTATCGTTTATGGATAACCTGATATATATTTAATAATTTTATGTCTTTATTAACTCAGATTAATAATAATTACCTTATTGAATGTGAGATATGAGAGTTAATATGGAAAAGTAACCCAGATACAGAGTTACAAAGAAACTGCTAAATTCTTTTCTCAATCTATCTATCCTTGTATGACCCTATCCCAAGCTGCGCTGAAACACAGTAGTATCGCATCATCTGCATTCTGTCATTATTGACATATTGACACAATCCAAAGCACACAAAACGCACACTGAAGAAAAATGTCCGTTGTTTTGTGGTATGAATTAGTAAAAACTGCCAGCTGAAATCAAGGCTATCACAGATCAAAAATTATTTAATAGGAGAGTAAAGGACATACTCCTTGAAAAGGCCTACTATTCGGTAGCCGAATATATGAATGACACTAGTTTTGGTAGAATGTGTTAAACATTACATGTCTGTAGGACAACATATAGCATGCATTTTAATGTTACTCGTTTTGATAAAATTTATTTCAGCAATTTACTTGTTTTGGTAGAATGTATTTCATCATATTACTTGCTCTGATAGAATGTACTTCAGCATATTGCTTGGTTAGTTTAAATGTATTTCAACATGTCACTAGTGTGAATATAGCATTAATTTGTATATACTGTAACCTAACTATACTCTTTTACTTTTTTTTTTTCCTACTTTTTTGTACCAACTGACGAGTCACCTGTTTACGGAGCATTAGCTCATTACATGTAAGCGTATGTGACAATAAAGCATTATTATTATTATTATTATTATTATAAAACATTTACAGTAGAGTCCAGCTATTCCGAACCCTGCTATTCCGAAAATCCGCCTATTCCAAACAGAGTTCAGAAAAAATACAGATTTTTTAAACTTAAAAACAGGTGGAATTGAAAAGATGTTCATGAAAAAACATACATTTATTGTTATACAAAAAAGTTAAATAGCGACATACATAGAGCCTAAGCTTGATGAAAACACCTGAAACCAAATTGGAATGAAAGGTGGTTACTTACAGCACATGTTGGCTCCATTTATACAATTCCCTGCACTTTATTTACGCCTGAACAAGTCAATATGTTGATATTATTCCTGAAATCAGCTTATTCCGAATTCCTGCTAAACCGAACAATGCTCGGTCCCAATTAGTTCAAAATAGCAGGACTCTACTGTAGTTAGAAACATAGAGGGCATAGAGAATTTGGTGTTTCTTGTATGGATTTTAAAAAACTGGCACTTCAATCATTATGAGGTTGCCTCACTATATTAAAAAACAATTCGTATACCAAAATTAGCAGCTATCCATGATGACAAGCAGTGAAGGAAGTGAGAAAAATCCAGAGGCAGTATGCTAACCCAAAAACTTTCCCTAACATACCTCAATTTAAAAAGTACATTCCCTCCTTTGCAAGATAATAATTATGTGATATGGAGGACATATGATATCCACTTGGTGATGTTTTTATTTAAATTCCTTCATGAGTAACCAATCCTGCTTTATAGATGATTGCCAAGTAGGAACACAATACAAGACTAGAACATCTTGTACTGTCGATTGACAGATCTTTATTTATTTCACATCACGGAAACCATCAATAACAGCAAACCATATGCCCCCAATCCTGCCATCTATGGTAGATGAGCAGTGGTCGGGTGGTTGGCCAGGGATGTAGAGCCATTGAGTTTAGTTTATTTACTTCAATAAAGATATTTTAAAAGTATTTAAGACCTATTTAAACATTATAAAAGTCACAATATTTTGTTACCGAGAAATATTTTTAAAACAAAGAATCTAGTGGTGTAGTCATTAATATGGCAACAAAGACCATCACAAATTATAGTGACAATGGCTACCGATGAAAGCGTACGAGTTGGCGAATAATCATGAAAAGTAGGCTAATTATTATATTACGACTCAAAGGAATATTAACAATTTCTATTAAATAGCCATTGATTTTCAGTGATGGTATGCTATTTCACCCTTGAAACCAGTGCTGGTATGCCCTTGGACCTTTAAATCCAGTGACGGTATTCCATACTGGTGCATACCGCCTAACTTCCCTCACTGATGGCAAGACTTAAACGTAAAACACTAATTAATGTTGTTCGTAGTAATAATTTATTTATTGCACCTTTCTTTGTTTATTAATTACTAAAAATTGTAGTATATGTTCAGCTTTGTCAGCTTGGCAGTCTGCATCTTCAGGAAGATTGTAAAATAAAAAACATTATTAACCTGTCAAAACTTAAATAAACATTTTTGTTTGACTGTACTTAATACAGTTATTACATGTGACGTAACATTATCTTAATGGCGTACTTAAAGTACTGGCATTGATTAATGTACTATTATTGTTATTGCAACTGATATTGATTAATATGGTCTGCAGAACAATCTTCAAGACTCGAGTGCAGAAAACAATCTGCATTTAAAATATAATCAATTTTGCAGTTTTGTTCATTTTTATTTTAACATTGTTATAAAGTTCATTTCGTGTATTTTAATGTGCATACTTTGAGGTTAAAATTTCCAAGCGAAGCTCTGCTCCCTGCATGCCTTTGTCACCTGCCATCTGTAGGAGAAGTTGATAAAAACTAACAGCTGAATGGTCACTAGAGAGAGTAATTTGTTTTATCAGTATATGACAGTATATGACAAGGTATTGTTTCTTACTTATATTTATTACTTAAATTTTAATTGATTTTATATGTAGATATTTTTTTGTGCAATTGGATTATAAATTCAAAATGATAATATCATTTGTGTTAATCACAGAGAACAAATCTATAATAATAAAAGGAAGTGTTTATCTGTCTGTCCGCGATGCCCAACGAAATCTACTGAATGCAGAGATCTGAAATTTTAAACATAGATGGATTGAAGGGTGGGCAGATGCACCTCGAAGGCGTGTTTTTAATTTTTGCTTTCGTTCGCAAATTATGAGTAAAAAACGGGCAGAAAACCTGCATTTTTTGCTCTTTCGAAGCTTTAGTTTTCAGTAATACATTTCAATTGTCATATCAATTGCAGGTGGCTTTGTCTATTTTAGTCATACCTTGGAAATAAAAGCATCGTGATCGCTTGAATTTTATAAGCCCACCCATGTCGATTCATTTGTTTATAATGTCAAGGCATGCAGACATCTGAAATTTTCAACCTACATGGAAGAGGGATAGCGAATATAGGCCTAAATGGGCAAGCATTGTTCTATTTGGAACGAAACTCACTATGCAGGGGTTATCTGGGTCAGGGAACTCAAATCTGAGGTCTTTTTCCCATGCTGCGCTTTCTAATCGTGGAATTCACTTCAAAGCCGAATTTTTAGCTGTTTCATTAATTATATTAATCGTTTATTTTAGGCCTACGAATGTTTTGCATGCAAGTGTTAATAAATATATTGTTTTAATTATTTTGTTCATAATTTTTAAATCTTCCAATTAATTATCGTGGGCGAAGCCATGGGGATCTGCTAGTAATGGATAATTTTAGTGATGTATAAACTCTCCGTACTTTTATTCCTCCATGAGTTGTTTATTTGCCCAAGTAATGCGAATTTCTGAACATCTTAAAGAATCAGTTTTATAAAGAAGAAAAAATACAAGTAGCAAAGTGGCTTATGCCAACTTAGAAAAATAACTACTTTTGAAAAGTGACATTTAGCAAGATAAAGAAATTGACTGAGTACTCAAACAATAGCAGTTGTACCTCCAGTGCAAGTGACCTGGTTGTACCTATGGTACGGGCAGACGAAGTAAAAATAATTATACCTAATAGTATTCATAATATATTAATTTTAATCTAGAATTTATGTATTTTGGTTATATATACATCAATAAGCGAGCATTTGACCTTTTTTAAGTTGCAAGCCAGTTTCCTGGCATGGCTAAGAGGATGCCAGCTGACACCAAGGTTACTGGGCAGTGAGAGGATGGGCACATGCTTCATTTATTCTTTGGCTTGTTTCCTGAAAGGTGATGGATTTGACGTACAGCTTAATGGATTAGAAAGCAACATTGATCTCTGGGCATTGTTCCCACTTACAATTTAGTACAAAATAAACATTTGAAAGTTGCTTCTTATTGCCTTTCAGAATTTATTTTATATAAAAACCTATGAAATTCAGACAAACTTACGCAAAAACTAATTGCACATGCACTAAATACTTTGCGTGGAGTAAAAATGTGTGTGTGTAGATATATATATATATATGAGGAGTGTCAGTTCAAAATGTCATTAGTCCATGAATCATTATTTTTTAAGGATGACGAAAAACTGTTTGTGACGAAACTATGAAACGAACATACAAATTCTTTATGTTATTAGAATAAGTCATTAACATAGATTTAAATGTGCTGGGTATGCATGTTTACATCTTTTATTGAAGGTGAAAGTTTCAAAAGTAATGGACTTCTCTTGTTTTATTACAAAAATATAATAGAAAGATGTTTTAATGGGCCAAACATCCTATCTCCAGGCAAAAATTAATGCCCCCACACTGGAATTATCATACATCCTGCATTGAATCTGTGTATTTCTTTAAAAGCAAGAATAAAAATGTCTGACCCCCACATGAGCATTCCTATTTGGCCCTGCACATCCATCACCATAAAGCCTTAAAGTTTTTTTTTAAATTTAATTTTTTTAATTACACTCGCATGCTGACCAGATGCTCCCCAATCCTGCCATCTGTCTAAAGTAGATAATGCAGTGGGGTCGGATGGTGGGCCTAGTCCCTCCAGCACATGTATATATATGGAGCTTAAAACGGTGACATAAATTGCAGGAAACCTTAAACTGATATTCTATTGTACATAAGTTTCCCACGAGATTTAAGTGGGTGTTTAACAACATGCCTATTTAATTGCGACTAAATATTTTAACTTAGAAGCTGTATATTGATGTTATACTTAAATATGTCTTAAATTTTTAAGTATGAAATCATGCAATTAAAGAATGTGTGACATTGAAAACATATTTCCCATATGTATGATTCTCCAACGGAAGGTCATGGGTTCGATCCCCGATGAGGTCGTTGGAGTTTTTCAATTGGCCTAATCCTTCTGGTGGCACTATGGCCCTGGGGTCGACTCAGCCTCTAACAGAAATGAGTATCAGGAGCAATCCTGGGGGAAGGCGGTCAGTGCGTAAGGCTGACAACCTTACCACCTTCATGTGCCGATGTCTAAAAATCTGGGAGCCTCAACCTCCTGGAACCCTCTGGGCCTCCATGGCCTGTAATAGGGAACACTTTACTTTACTATGATTCTCCAAAGAGCAGAAGTCATAGCGACAATGTTGCTTTTGTAGTTTTGGTACTGTGGATTTCAGGCTTGAAAACTAAAATAATTATCTTTTATCTTTTTACTTCCCTGTAATAATTCCAGAACATTGTTAGCAGCAGTGCTTTAAATAGAGAGAGCATGGAAGTGTTATTTAGCAGTAAAGTTAGTAAACAGGAAGACTGTTACACCAGCCATGAACTAAGCAATTACACATGCTTGTTCAGCTTGCCAAAATACTTCTTCAGTAACATCAGTGACTCAACCACACAAATACTGGAGTACTAACACATGTATTGAAAAAATAGACATAGGAAATTGGCAGCTTGTGAGGTGCTGCCCCTCTCCATTAGTTATTTTCTATAGAAAGGACCAGTGGCGCCAACTTATGAGCCCTTGATGCTCAAGCCCACCCAATAAATTTTCCGTGTATTATCGTAATTATTTATTGCTGCTATTACTAAAAATCGTATTTCGTTGTTGATTTGCTGTAAAGCGAAAATCAGGCAAATATTGACATGCTCTTCTTGTTCCAGTTCACTCACAAATGTTTGAAATCATTCCTCAATTCATTAAAGTTTTATATCTTACTCTGTCAATGCAGTTTCCACTGCTACATCTGAAAGATCTTTACACTTTCAAAAGACCATAAACATTTTTGCATCCAAAAAAATTTCATCACATACTGTTTTAAATATACATGAAGAGAGCGTGAAAAAGTTAGATTTAGAATGTAAATGATGCTTGTGTTTAAGACAAATCACAGGAAGGACATTTTATGTACAAGAAAATGAACTGTGATATGAGACAAGAGCATGGAGTACAAGAATTTGGCGACTGGTTTAGAAAGAAGAGAGTCAGGGTGGAACGAATACGTAGAAAGAATTAATTAAGAAAGATTGTTAAATCAGCAAGTGATGATAAAGCAGAAGGAAGGAGCTTGGGTCATCCACGAAAAAAAGCTGTTTGATTGTGGAGAACAGGCTAAGGAAAGAAGAACATGATTATGCTTGTTATTAATTTATCGGAAGAGCTTCCTTCAGGAAAAACACATATTTTGCAACACACCTTGCTACATAATGGTGGGTCCATGTGTTGTTTTAATTTAATTTAAATTTGCTTTATTTAAGTAGTTACCTAAAACCAAAAATAAAAAAATAAAAAGGTTTTTGAGCCCACCCAATATATTTTAAAAGTTGGCGCCACTGGAAAGGACTATATTTTTGTTCGTGAAATATGTGTGCACATCAAAATAGTTATTTCAAGTATAAAAAACATTTTTCAGCTTTTCTTCTGTCCTTTGGCTTAATTTTAATATTCAAAGAAGCACTCATACCAGACACAAAAATCATTAAGGATACTTAAGCATAGTGATATTTTATGCAATGACACTAAATCTCTGAATCCATTGTAGACTGACTTTTGTATTTTCACCTTTTTTTAGCTAGCTAGACCAGTTTTAACCATGGTGTGGAAGGTGTGCTAGACCATGGTGTGGAAGGTGTGCTAGACCATGGTGTGCATTTGTGACATTATACAGAATTGAAACTTACTCAATGGCAATAGATAATTCATTCCTAAGTAAGCTAAAGGAATATTATCTGTGGAACCTGAAGGTTCATTGCCGTGGTTACCTGAGCCCACCATTCAACCCTATTCTGTGCTAACTCCATCCAACCATACGTACCTTGCAAATCCTACTTCCTTAAATCTATCCTAATATTGTCCTCCCACCTGCATCTAGGTCTTCCAAGTTGTCTTTTCCCTTCGGGTCTCCCAGTCAGTATTTTTTAGATATGTCTTTCGTCCCCCATGGATGCAACATGTCCAGCCCATTTCATCCTCCCTGATTTCATAACCCTTACTATATCAGGTGACGAGTTCAGGTTATGAAGCTCGTCGTTATACAGTTTTCTCCAGTCCCCATTTTCATCTCTCTTAGGCCCAAATATTTTCCTAAGCACCCTGTTTTCGAACATTCTCAGATTATGTTCGTCCCGAAGAGTAAGCGACCATGTCTCACATCCATATAATACAACCAGCAGGATAATTGTCTTATAAACTTTTCTTTTCAGATACCTAATGCAAAAATCTATATTAGAAGTGGTTTAAATCACAATCTTTCAGAATATTTCACACATTTTTGAGCATGGTTAATGAAAATTGTTTGATTGATTACATTTTTAAAATGTGAATTAAACCTGAGAAGCTTGAAAATCTTTCTTAATGCTTTGTTCATTTGCTAAAGTATTACAGCACTGTTCTTTGCATCCATAAAAACATTATTTTTTAATTTGTTTGTTTTAGTTAGCACAAGAGTACTTGAAGGTTCAAACAGAGATCGCATATTTAAGTCGCCACAAGTCCCAGTTGGCAGAAAGACTGAGTGAGGCTGAGGGGTTGAGTCAGCTGGACCAGCAAGATTCTGAGCGCCATGAAGAGCAACTTAGAAAACTCGAAAATGAAAAGGTATGTGTTATGATTAGGGTTCAGATGTTTATGACCTAAAAACGTGGAAAATATTACTGTAAATATGACCTTAAAAATGACAAAACATGACCCAAAAATCCTTCATAAAAGAACGTATTATCAAAAATTAAACATTCAAATTTAAAACTTTTATGACACTAAATTATTACATGACATTAATTCCATCAGATAATCACTTTTTAACAATTTTACAGGTGATTTACAGGTTTATTTGTAAAGAATTTTCTAATCTGTTCAAGTTTCCATATACCACTGTAACTATGAACTGAAAATCTTTTAAAAATATGTCTATTGGAAGTTGTTAACAGCAAGGAGGCTAAGGTAATTGTGCTACTACTTATTATTGTCCCTTCTCATTTCAGTTAAAGTAAAACCGAAATATTAGTGACAAAAGAAAAGCACCTTTTCCCAATGCAAGCGCTTTTTAATATAATTTCTCTATGTCAACACCTTTTTTTAATACATATTACATATTACATATTCCTTGCCATATTTTATGCCTTATTTTCTACCACCACAATTCTTGATCTTGTGTATCTTCCTCCCTTAAACACCTCTTCTAGGTATACTCATCCATAAACCATGAGTCCACTTTTCCCTAGGTTTTCCCCATTTCCTGTTGCCCTCAACTTTTCAGTTTAGCATCATCCTGGGGATACTGTCGTCTGTCCTCCTTTGTATTTGCCCTTGGGTGCTGCAAAAAACTGCAAACAAAATATGCACCACATGCATCTCTTCCTTTTCTGAAAACAAGTATTTACTTAGAGATGCAGCCTCACAGAAAATAACATTGATTGGCACTTTTTGGTACCTAGTTACCTGTTTTGACAGTTTTCTGGATGTGTGATTTGAATAATATTGTGTTCTGGGACGTGTTTTAGGAAGTTTTTTTTTAATACATAACATGAGTGAATTTTGTGCCCTTATATATGATGTAAATTATTGGTTTTGGTAATGTATGAATATTAACAATTTTACATACTACATTTTAATGGGAATTCAAATTGATCTGAATATGCTTATCATATTGAGATTGTCATGAATACAGGGATCACCTTGATATAGGGAATCAAGGTGAATAACCTAAAAAGTGGGATTGGATCAGTTTGAGATTGCATTCAGTGCTATTACCATAACGAAAATTGCATGAAAACGAGGATCGAATCGGAATGAGATCCTATTCAAATTGATTGGAATTCTTCATATACATGTAGTAAAATTTAGCACCTTTTTTCACCTTTTTTGATTAAAATAAAGCATTTTTTTTCACCAAAATTTTGCACCTAAAATTCTTAGCTTTAAATTAACTCCTTCTGGCACTTTGTTACATCAGTTTACCTAACTTTATTTATTTATTTATTTGTAGGAGAGTTTGATGGCATTACACCGGAATCTGAGGGTGCAGCTGGAGCTCATAAAGAGGCAGCGAGGGAACAGCGTGGGTGAAGATGGCTGGGTAGTCATACCAAATCAAAACCATTCCCATGTACCTTAACCATGAACCAAGTCCTACCTCATCCAATCCAAGGTATGATGTTAAGCATGACTGGAATCAGTTTATTTTTAAGATGTGATATTGATGAGAGGTCTGAGCCTCTCACAAATGAAGTGAATGAGCTGAACTAAGCCAGTTAAAGTGCTGACATCAAGAAACTGGCTCTGCGGGTAGTTTGCAGAATGCAAGGGAGAATCAAATGAAAACCACAATTATTTTTTACCACTATTTTACTTCAGGAAGAATGTTTGCTTGTACATTATTTTTCCATTTAGTCCCCTCCTAGTTCAATGCACATATACCATTGAATAGAAAGTGCTTTGATACCACATGAGAAAAAATATTTTAATTGTCACTGTAGCCACTTGTGCCCCTCCGATCAGTCTTGAACTTCTGCCCTCCAAGGCACTCCTTTAATGGACCAAAGATGTGGAAATCTGATGGAGCCAATGTGAAGGGGATTGCTGAGTGCAAGTGTTCAGCTTCAACATGATAATGCCCGTCCTCATGCTGCTCATGCAACCAGGAAAACTATCGACAACATACACTCCGACATACAACATATCCCTCCCACATCCGTCATACTCGCCAGATTTGATGTCCAATCGGCGGTGCATGAGTGATTACAGCATCAATTAAAAGAATTTTTCTTGTGTGGTATCAAAGCACTTTCTATTCAACGGCATATGTGCATTGACCTAGGAGGGATTATGTAGGAAGATAATGTACAAGCAAACATTCTTCCTGAAGTAAAATAGTGGGAAAAAATAATTGCGGTTTTCATTTGATTCTCCCTCGTATTTTGCCAAACTGTTAAAACATGAGATGAACTATAAGCCACGCAAGCCTGATTTAGACTGTGTATTCTGTATATTTGAGAGAATTCCTTCAAAATTCGTAGGACATTTGATTCCTTGCTGAGCAGAGTTGGGATCTAACGAAATCATATAAAAGGACAATCCTTGCTATAAGAAATATATAAATTCCCATCATAGCTCAGGAGTTGTGCATTTGACTGAAACTGACTTTCTTCTGATGATAATAATTATGTTAAGCGTCAAATTGTTGACATCACACTTTTTCACTCTCTAGTCATATGTATTGACTTAAGTACCGCTATTCACACAGCGATTGCTTTGTTTGACAGCCTATAGACACACGTGAGTCCAGATTTATTGGTCAAGGACTCTGGCAATATTCTTGGGGCATTTGCTTATAGTTGCATGTGTAAGACTGGTACAGACAAGCAGAAATATGCACAATATACTTCCAGAGGCAGAATCTTATTCAGTCGTTTAATAAGCACATAATTGGAAGTCTATTGAATTTTAAAAAAACATAAGATAATGTTCCTCCAATCATAAATTCATGATTGTTCAAAATCATGTGATTAGTGCTCATAGGTTTTAAGCTTAATGAAGAAAAATCCTTCTCCTAATTGAAACTTATCTCCATCAATTCTTCAGACTCCACATTTAATTTTCAGGATGTAACTAGTTTTACATAAAATTATTTGCAATCTGAGGGAGCATTCACACCGAAGTAGCATAGTATGCGAGTCGCAATACTTGAATGCAGGTTGTGCGCTACTTATTTCAAATCCCAAACAAACAAGTTCAAGTCTTCACACCGAAGTAGCATGGTAGTAGTGCAGCTTGCAGAGTGCGACATTCATTTCTTCAGATAGATGTGAACTTATTTCATGCGACGCTACCTGGGATGACGCTTGCGTACAGTTGCCTTTTCAGCTGTTTTCTGATTGTTAAGAAAATTCAACACATATTCGCTTGTGTAGCGGTAGATTATGGCAATGATGTCTTTAAAACTGCTGGAAAGAGAGCTATTTAACATACAATTTGTACATGTGTAAACTATACGATATGGCAATCGAAACTAGTAGGAAAAAAGCCTGAATTAAAATTGCTGAAACTATATCCTCTAGATAAATTACATTATTTTCAATGGGTTTCTCAGTTGTTCTGAAAATATATAATTTATGTTAAACTGCAGGTCGCATATATGCTACTTCGGTATGAATTCAAAACTGTGAACCATGCAACTCGATATGCAGCCTGCATCCAGGTAGTGCGATTCACATGCTATGCTACTTTGATGTGAATGCTCACTAACGTTGCTGATTCAAGTCTATACATGACAGATGACTGATGCTCTAATTTTCTGTCATGCCTGTAAGTCAATGGTACCCCGCAATTCAACTTCAATCTGCCTAGGGATCGCAAAAGACACTTCCAAATCCACCCACACCTCTTGAGCTTATGTTGTGGTATTTCTGCTTGTCTGCATTTAGTCATATTAAGTGAAGCACTGTTGGATTGAATTCTGATGTAGAGATTCAAAGTTCTGTGGGGAAGAGCTAACTGTAATTTAGGCATAACTGCCAAAAGTAGAAAGAATCTCTTTTTAACATTTATTACTTGCCTTTAAACATTGTTGAATCACTGAACTCTTTTGCCTCTTGACTATATATAGAAATTGCTCTCTTTTCATAGAAGTATAATATGTGGCTCATTTGAAAGGAATAATGCATGGTACTTGCCAGAAGGATCTTCAGAGTATATTTACTACTAGTTCCAATTTTTCTGATGCTGCCGAAATGTACATGACTTTATTTTCCCCTGGGAGTTCATCTACATGTAAATGACAATAAGAACTCATATTACTGTGTACCCAAATATTTTAAAGAATACGATATAGAATTTGTCTTTTTTTAAATATATTAAATGCTACTTTGAATTAAAAAGAAAGACCTGAAAGGAAGTGAGAATGTTTAAAAATCATAAAAAATGTTGAAATCTTATTACTTGAGGATATGGAATGAAATATTGTGGCAAGATTTAAAAAAATGCAGACGTGTTTTTATTGAATTAATAATAATAATAATAATAATAATAATAATAATAATAATCTATTTTATTTGCACATTCTTGATTACAAGATGGCCTAAACAACAAAGCCTACTATGCTTCTATTAATTATGAAGAAGAATAAAACACTAGATTGTAAAGCTTAACAAGAAATTCAACTTAAACTTATACCTGGAAACTGATAGATATTACAAATTTAAGAATTCCATCAACATAATAGGAATTAGAAGTCTCTTCATAAAATCAATTATTCAAGTGCTGGTGCAATGCCAGTTTCGAAACTTGTAAACTGGTGGAATTAGGAACCCCAAGTCTTTTCACACATTCACAAAACAAGAAGGAATGCTGCCCTGTGCTTCAACCAGAAGAGCGATGATTTATTTCTTTAAGTTTGTATTTAGCCATATAATAAGGTGTTGTAGGTTGATATATGGCTCATGAGATTTCATGCTTATAGTCGGATCAAGGATGTAAGCAGCAGCAGAGTTCTCTTTGTAGGCGATGATGTCAACACTTTCTTGTTCTGCTAAACCATAAACCTCTTCATGGACTACAAAGCCAACTTCCCTGAATCCGTTTGCAATGGCAGTCCTGATAGAGTGGTCGCATTGCGAAGTCTGTTTGCATGATGGCAGGAACCAAGAACATGAACTAATGTCTCAGTCTCGTTGTAAGGTGTCTACAACGGTTATTATCTAGGAAGCCTACCAGAAATGGCAAGTATTGCTGTTACATTTCCAACCATCTCAATTTCATCTCTCCACTCGGAACAAGTTACACCTTTGTGGTGGTAAACCCATCTGTTAGCTGGAGTATACTCTTAAAACAAGATCAAGCCCTTCCCTTTCTGAGGGAGCTGGCACCACAGATTGAATTCTCTATTTCTCAATAAATCTCTAACTTTTATTGCATCCTAGAAGTCTTGTTTTGTATTTACTTGAGAATTATCCACATTGATGTTCAGTCGATCTAGGCAAGAAAGGCTTTATTCTTTCAGTTTCCTGGTGTTTAAGATGTAAAAGTTTTGGGACTTATTTAATAACTGTAAGCCACTGTTGCAGTGCTGCTTCCCATTGTGTTCTGAACAGTTCAAGTCCTTTGAATTTTCTAACAATAATAAAAGTTAGGCAGCAAATAAACATATTGTTGCATGATTGCAACTAAAACTTGTGCTAGCTTGTGCCGGTCAAAATGATTGCTTCTAGCACTTTAAGGTAAATAATATTAATATTTTTCATGTTGTGGACGATAACAATTCGGCTATTTTAGGGATCGCTTATTATTGAAATTCATTAAAAGTCGCAAAAATTTAAGTGAGGTAAAATAAAACCCATTCATTTTCTTACACCTTAAAGTATTAAAGTACTATTAAAGAGTGTGCATCGGTCAAAATGACCAGTACCGTCCCTCTAAAGTTAACAGTAAATATAAACTATTTTCATTTAAAGAAGCATCACAGATCTTTTATTATTTTAATAAATCATGGTAATTTAATGTAATTAGGTAAAATTAAGTATGAGATCTTTTCCGAGTATAATGTCTAGATCGCAAAGAGTTTGGATCATCAGAACATTATTTTTAAAACTACCTGTTTCTTATTCTTATGTTTTATTTGGGTAAACACATTATATTTTAAAGATGAACTTCAGCATAGAACGTAACAATATTTACTGTTGGATAATAATGAGAAGTGCAGTGCTTCCTAAATATATATTTTATTTTCATAATGTAATAAGCATGTCAGCTGTGGTCTATTTTACTATGAGATGTAACTATATATATGTATATATGTATGTACATTTGAAGATCATTGTTATAGAGCTTATGGCACTGTTTATAATGTTCTTCATCACAATCATCATATTTCCATTTTTAAATCTGAGAGAAAATAAAAGCTGTTCAGAACTTATATTATATATTCTTGAACAGGTGATTTGCAGTATTGCAATCCTTCCATAATCATAACAATGGTGTTATGTCCCCACACCATATCAGTCTCCATTTGTCTTTTCCTTTGATTTGTTCTTCGTCTTTTCAAACCATTTTTTTGTCATCTACCAAGTTTACACTTCCTCACAACGTTTATCCTTCCACACTTTGTTCCACTTCTTCCCATTATGCACTTACAACCTATTCAGAATTTTAGTATTTTGTCAGTCTTTTTACATTGCAGTCCTTCCATAATCATAACAATGGTGTTATCAGTTTCCATTTGTCTTTTCCTTTGACTTGTTCTTCGTCTTTTCGAACCAGTTTTTTGTCATCTACCAACTTTGCACTTCCTCACGACGTTTATCCTTCCACTCTTTGTTCCACTTCTTCCCATTATTCACTTACAACCTATTCATAATTTTAGTATTTTGTCAGTCTTTTTACTGATTTAGTCTCCTTGTGTTCTTTTTTAAAGTGAACCTATAAATCTCTTCAGAGGTGGATCCAGAACTTATTGAAGGGGGAGTAACATTATTGGGAGTTGGAAGAATTGAATTTCCCCCAAAAAGGGGAGAGGTCCTGTGTGAATTGGTATATGAGTGCATTACGTTTGCTTTAAAAAAAGTGCAAGGTCTCTCTTCCACCTCCCTGTTCAGATTTCTAAGATTTTGATACCAGTGAACACAAGGCTCCAAAAATAACAACAATTTGATTAATAGTGTTCATACACATCAATAGCTAGTTTGTCAGCAATAAAAAAGTGAGAAAATAATTATTTTTTTTAATAAATGGTTCTGCAAAATTTGAATCTTTCAAAATTCTTTTTAATGCAGTAGATCCAATCATATTTGACCTCTGTTTTTACAGCTTATCTCCATAACTATCCATCCTGTTCCTTTGTTAACAGTTGTCCCATTTACTCGTTATGCAAGTTGTACGTTGGTAGTTGGTACGTTGTTTCATTATTTGGCAATGGGCAGCTGATTTTTTCAGTACATTATTATATGAAATCTAATAATGTATTAGCTTGTAATACGTGTGGTTTGAACGGTAAACCCTCAAAGTTCCCTTCAGGTATATCACAATTCTCCAATATGTACACCACATATAACTAGAGATACCTAGTTTTCGCAAATGACGGATTCGCGAATTGTTGTTATTACTATTGATAAAACAGTAATCTTGTGTTTTAAACATTTCTACGTGGAATTACTGTCAGTTTTTACCGTGAAAAAACGCAAAATTTTGTGTTTATGCGAAATTGTCGTTTTTTGTGTGAAATTCCTCTCTTTTTAACAATTTTTTTTTTACTTTCAAGGGAAATCTCTTGTTTCAGAAAAAATAACTAAATAATTTGTGCTCATTAATACAACAAAAAATTTAATAATCAATGTTAATGACAGTTCTTAAACATGTAGGCCTATGTTCTGAATAAAAAAGCATTTTTATTCCGGTGAATAATGTAGATGCTGAGAGAGCTTTCTCGGGATATTCAGACATTCTAACCGATAAGAGGACAAGACTTCTTCCTCAAAATGTGGAGACTGCTTTAAGTTTGTACTTTGGGGATGGGTGCAATTTAGAATAAAATAGGCCTATAGAAATACTCTAAACTTTATTTTTTATGGGTAAATGGTGCACATTTTCCATTCAGGTTTTCTTGATCATGCTCATATGCAGAAATATACAATTATTTGCAACACAAATGCTAATAACGTATTTAGTTTTTATGCAAAATAACACCAAAATTTATATTTTTGTGCGAAATAACACCGTAATTGATGCAATTTTTATACCGAAATTTAACATTTTTATTCACTGCAAAATAGCATCTCTACATAAAACCCATTAAGCTACAAAGGATTTGTCAGTCCCCCACAGTTGGAAGGCATATCCATCGTTGGAATATACCTTTGAGATCTAAATTGAAACGGTATATCCAAAGGGATGATTGAGGTCCAAGGAGTGAACACTACTTGCCATGTCCAGTCAAGACGATGGCGTCAGTAATATTCAACATCAGTTTATTGATTGAGAGTCGTGTTCAAATGAAACTTCTCTAATTCAAAAATTTCTTAAAATAGCCTAATTCAAATTTAGAATTGAGGAAAGGTCTCTTCTGTCGAAGGAAACCATCTGGTGAATAAAGTGAACTTTCCTACTAATGGAAGTAATCACGTTTCACTTATGAACAAAGTAACGTGTGTAAATTAATAAACTGTGTGTTTTATCTTTGAGGGTAGTACAGTCAAACCTCTGTATAACAAAGATCGATATAACAATAAACTCTCATTTAGTGATCTTTTTCTTTGATCCTGGCAAATTCCCTATATTAACAATGTGTAATTTCACTCATTACAACGAATAAGCTATTTAGAAACACCCTTTTATAACAATATTTGGATGTTCAATTGCTATTGCAAGCCAATAGCTTAGCCCTGTGGATGAGAGCTGGTAACA
This sequence comes from Ectobius pallidus, assembly GCA_964059195.1. Classification (NCBI taxonomy): domain Eukaryota; kingdom Metazoa; phylum Arthropoda; class Insecta; order Blattodea; family Ectobiidae; genus Ectobius; species Ectobius pallidus. Next base: position 120,224,350 of record CAXKWD010000006.1, read on the forward strand.
GATTAGTGTCCATCCCAGTTACCAATTGGTCTATCCTATTTTGTTTTCTGGAGCCTGATAATAATCTTCACTTAGGAAACCATACAGTGAGTTTGGTTGGTACTTTAATATGCACATTATGTGCAGTTAAAACACCCTATCGAGCAAATGGTTTTCATTTTGCCTTAATTATTTGGCAAATTTTCTGTCTCTTTTCCCTCTTCCCACCCTCTATGAGTTCACAATTTCTGGCATATGCCTAGGCTCAACACTTGGATGTTAAATCAGTCTGAATGGTAAGTTGTTAGTGAGCGGGTGTAAGGTTGCCAGTCAATGGAAGTCAGGAAGTTTATAAATAATATTTAAGGGTTTTTGAGATTTGGATTTGTGATCAATTATTTTTCGATTCTTTGCACATCTGTTCCTTGAATTATCCCATAGATAACAAAGTATCCTGCAGGCTCTCTTCCTAGTATGTGGTATACACAGCTCCTCAATATACCGTAACAATAACCCTAATATAACAATACAATCTGCTAGAGCCCACAAATATCGCTATACGCTGACTGTAAAGTGGTTAATGTGTATATTCTGTACTTCGTATTTTTAGTGTGCCTGACATTCTTCCAGAGTTTGAATCAGCGCTCGTGCTGACAGGATGGACGGCGGTCATCCCAAATAGCACCTTTGTAGACATTGGTAGGCAATTGATTTATCACTGTTTTAAGAGAATGGGTTAGTTCGTTTCCCTGTGTAGCATTTGTTGAAGATCTGCTACAGTGCTGAGAATGTTGGAGCAATGTCTTTGAGTTTGAGTTTCATGATCACCAACAAAATAAATCTGAAGAAAGCTATGAGGCTGGTTAACAGGACGGAGGGGAAAACTGAAGTGGTAATAAATCTGCCCCTATGCAGTGAATGTTGTTGGAAAGTAATGAAAAATCTTTCTCGTGACCAGTTTCCGACCAGACTCTCTGAAAGATATCATTTGGAAGCACATATTATATTTTCAGACATTCTTAAGAGAGTCTTCAGATTTTTGCAATTCCTCGATCAACAAATTCTTAATGGGTTCAATAGGCTCTTCTAATGTAGGACAACACAGACTCACCCTTCCATTTATGTGTTCCACAAGATCTGCAAGTTTTATCCATGTTACAAATGCAGAGGAAGTTGTGACTATTGTACTCTAATGTAGGATCATATCTAAAACCATTATCTTTAAAGGATTCCCATGTCATCCTCATAAATTTTTCCCTTCTGACCTTCTTAGACTGGTGTTCCTTGACAGTTTGTGACAGGTCTAATAATGACGTTAATAATAATCATGGATTGTTATAATATTGGGTTTTCAAACACAAGTAGGCCTATAGAAATTTATCATGCCTTAGCCTATACCTGTGAGTTTTGAGTGATTCTGATATATCATACCGGTAAATGAATCAAGTAATAATGTATTAGTCCAGGAAAACTGGTACTCAATAAAATAAAATCAACACAATATTATTTCATTTAAATGACAAAATTATAAATTCATTTGGAATCCCATTCGGAAGAGTTTATAGATTAAATTAAAATGCCACACATGGTCAAAAGCTTGTTGGGCATAAAGAAAAACAGCAATTAAATGCTCTTTATTTTGAAAACTGTGATCAATAAATTCTGTTTATGTTAAAATGTGATGTGAACTAGAATGCTGAGCTTTAAAATCAAACTGAATTGAAAAATTCAAGTATCAAAATTTATGTGGTCAAATGGTCACTTTAATGTTATTTTTTCAAATATTCTACCCATAATGTGCAAGATTTATAGGTCTGTAAGTATTTGAACGTTTAGGATATTTAAAAATAAATTATGATTGATTTTTTGATGGGTTAGGAAGTACGGTAAATTGAAAGGGAGAAGAGAATTCCGTACAGTATGTTTTGTGGTGACATCTGACGTGGATGCTCGGAACAAGGAATATTCATCTTGCGCGGCAGTGTCCGTTTAATGCTGACATCTGCAGAAACAATTCTGAACCAAAGATAGGCAAGCATCGAAAGAAAATGCTGTACACAATCTGCAAAGTTATGTAAACTTATGTTCAATCTGGTGTAATGTAATGTTGACACTAAATCAAAACAACAAAGAATAGGCCTACGTTATAAAAATCAAAGGTCTTTAGGTAATAAATTTGTGTTACATTATTGTTGCTATTAGTACTATTTCGCTATTATTATTATCATTATTATTATTATTATTATTATTATTATTATTATTATTATTATTATTATTAACAACAACAACTTAGGCTACAGAACTTCTAGAATATTCATCAAGATTTTTTTTTTTTATTCTTATGGCTATTCAATTCTATCTTTAATTGGTTTATTTTGTGTTGTTGTTGTTGCTTCTATTTGTTTTTAGGTTACCGGTACTGAACTGACAAAACTTCTATTTGCTTTCGAAGGTTGGCAAACATTTTATCTCGGTTATCTTTCGTAATGGCGCGTATTCGTTAGATTTAAGGAGTGTTTTCAAAATATAATAGGTGCGGCTTTGTATTTCATGGTGCATAAACATTGTATTTAACGCGTATTTAGTCTCGTGTGCGTGTGACTATTATTTATGGAGAAACTTAAAAAATAAAGTGTATAGGTCAATTTCCCATACATTAGAAGAACTTAAAGACAATATCATAAGATAAATTAACTCTGTCTCGGAAGCTGAACTTATGCGCGTGGAAGAACATTTCTTAAAAAGGTGCCAGTGATGTGCGTATGCAAGAGGAGAACATTTTCAAATTTTTTTGTGATGAGGTAAGTGGTTATTTTCATTGAAATTTTAACTGTAAATGTGAGAACCTGAATCATTACACCGATCGCGGCATTATTACTATAGATATTTCACCCGATCGCCCGGGAGTTGGAGCTGTGTCCGCCGCGACGCAGAAACCCGCGTCATTGGTCAACTCTTGCGTGGGACTCACTGTAGTTGTATTCTAGGCTACAGTTCATAACAACAAGCCTTGTTTGATTTATTTAACAGATACATTTTAGTTGTGACACCAGACAGGCGTTGCACAAACGAGTTTCATTTGATTAGATTTGTGATTATTTCACGACCGGGGTATACTACAGCTTAGGCCTATACCTATAATCATTGACGGTGTGCTGGTGTGTCGGAATTTAGTCAAGCAGACGTTCTTTTGAGACCGCCTGCGTGGTCTCGTGAGGTCGCTGGCTACAGATCCACAGGCCCGAGATTGATCCCCGGCACCTCCTCGGATTTTGCTGAGGTAGAGAGGTCTGGAACGGGGTGCACTCAGCCTCATGATACAAACTGAGGAACTACTTGATAGAGAAGCACCGGTAGCTGCTCCGGTCATGGAAACCACCATTAACGACGTGGGTGTCGGCATGTTGACCACATGCCCTCCTATCCTGTGAGAGTAACGTCGGGAAACTTTAGGCCCTTCTGAACCTTGGATATCATCTGGCCGTCATTATCACCTTCATCAATTCTCACTTTGTTCGGAATGAGTGTGTGAGTGACTGGTGTGTCTCGTCCTATTTGTTCGTGTTGTCTCGGAGGGAGCCCCGCCATTGAACTGATCACTCATCCGGGGAGGCCCTTCATGGCCTTGTCCGGTCAAAAAAGTAATGTATGTGATCCATAGAAACTCTCTCCCCTGACGGGTCCTGTAAGGCCCGGGAGGACGGGCCGTTTAAATGTACCCTCAAGGGGAGGTAAAATTCAGGGAAAAAAGAAATTACGGCGCTTATCTAATTTTCCTTGAAATACGCGTGAATAATAACAATAATAATAATAATAATAATAATATAATAATAATAATAATAATAATTGTCTATGTATAACAGTAACAAGTCCTATTGGAGATCATCTGATTTCCGTGGACGCGACATGATAAAACAAAATAACACAAAAACAATTGCAGGCAAATGTGTTCTAAGCAAACAGCTAAACGTACAAACTTCCGCCACTGTTCCAGTCTTACGTCGAATTTTACAAGCTCATTTTTGTAGATTCCATTGTGTAACTTTTACAGAATGCATAATATACACACACTAGCCTATTACTGTGCGTTTCAAAGTTTCAAATCAATTAAGAGGCCCGTTTTGTTATTATAATTATTTTTAATAGGCCTATATTTAATAAATTTTCTCAATGATAATATTTCTTCATATAAACGTTGTATTGAAGACTTATAATAGTACTATTTTCCTTTGCATTCATATCTTCGAAAACGTAATTTGAACTATGGTGAAGTCAGGAAACAAATAATTTATGCAAAAAGGGGTTTATGCAAACAGTCAAATACTTTGAACCCTAAACCATAAAACCTATTGCTTCTAAGGCTCTAACATTTTTTTTTTTAAATATATAGACCCTATTAGCATTAAAATACATTGAAATAAAATAAAAATTGTGACCAAGAGGGTTTTTGACCTGTTCTTTTGCTTGGAATGATCCAGTTAAATCTTTGCACAAATTAAGCGAAACAGTTGTTTAATATAGGCTAAATGACATAAGTGTCAAATTATGAACTAGGCTGTTGGCTTTGGATGTTGAAGATCCAATTGTAAACAAGAATGTTGGGGTGCCAACAAATTTGAATGGCGCCATCTCCTGCCAAGCTCCGTTTACAACACAGTCAGGTGCTAATCCAGGGGTTTACACTCCATCGCTACTAGAAAACAGTTTCACACACCTTTAAGTGATCATTAGAACTGAAAACTGTTTTTTTCGAAATCCCTAATTTCATTATCGGAATGCGAAGACTCCATGATTGGACTGCAGAAGAAATGTGGTGACTTAAATCGAATTGGAATTTCTGCATCCGATCAATAACAGTTTTGAAGTTATTTTTTGAAAGACATTATTACGATGGAGAGATATGTAGGTGGTCGATGGCGTCCCATGGATTTTGCATGTTGGCCATAACGCCGCCAGATGACCATGTGTCGCCCCTCCCCTTGCTTTACTAGCACGGCTCCCCAGGCGATTAGTACTGACACAAGCTGCATTCCATGTATAAATATCACATATATTTAAAACGTGCCAAAAGGCAACATAACATCTATTTCGGGTTGGTTGTAGCGAAAACCATGTAGTGTTTGTATGTTTTTACGAGCAGGACCGCTCATGGAATATAAATTAATAATTTAGAGCCAGCTCATGCAATGTAGTATGTTCCAAAAGTCATTTGTATGTATTTCTTTCTCCATCTCTTTCTTTCCTCCCATCTATCTTTTATTTTTCTTTCTCTGTCTGTCAGTCTGCTTGCATGTCTTTGCTTATGTGTTTCTTTCTATATTTCTGTCACCCTCTATCTAGCACAGGATACTTATCAATTTATGTCTAAGAGCCAATGACAATAAAAAAGTCACACCATCTGCATGAAGTAGTAATATATAAAATAATACTGCTCTTGTGTCATTATATAAGGAAAATCAAACGTGCCTACCTGTTAGCTTGACGGAACAGGTGTATAAATGAACGTAAATATATAAAAATTAGGAGAAAAATCAAGTAATTTGCATAACTTAATATTGGTATTTATATCCTAGTAGGTAACCCGGCCGCGGTCGATGGATTTTTCAGGACGTAAAGTCCTGGACCCGGAGTTCTCCGGAAGGGACTTTAAGCTGGAGGGGGGCCCGTGTCGTAGACTTACGGCACGTAAAAGAACTCCAAGCCTAAATTAGAGCCTCTGTACAAAATTTCTCGGCCCTTTCACTGTACTTTCCGGAGGGGGGTTGAGAGGCGTTGGGCTTACCATCTGTCCCTCTGCCCTCTATCGGAAAATAAGCGTAACAAAATTCAAATAGGTAACAGAAACATCCACTTGAAGCCCCTTTGCCCCAACTTGGGGGATGTAGGAAATCAGATCAGATCAGACATCCTAGTAGGTAACAGTGGGAAATGTTGCATAACGACTCAAGTGCAATTTAATTTAATTTCATATATTACTATATGTGAATGGTGTTACTTTTTTTATCATTGGCTCTGCACTGACAGTGTAGGTCAGAATGCACTCTTTTTAACAACCTCTGTAGGCCCCCTGTCGTTAGGCGTTTTCTCTGGTCATGTAGAATAGGTACCCCATCGTCAGCCGAGTTTGTACGAAGACGTTCTGGATCTTGAAAGTTTCCAAATTCAGGATGTCTCGACCTATATCGTTAACATTATAAGACGGCGCAAAATTGGACATCTGCGCACAAGCCCATCTCCAGAAAGAAAAAAAAAATGTGTGCGTGGAACGCCACGCGACAGAAGTGAAACTTGAACTTTTAATTTTCTATTTTTTTATTTTTAAATTTTGGATTTTGGATGTTTCAAATTTTGGATTTTATTTTTTAAATTTTGGATATTTGATTTTTTAATTTTGGAATGTTGGATTTTTTAATTTTGGATTTTTAAAATTTTGGATCTTTGCATTTTTTGGATTTTTAAATTTTGGATTTTCGATTTTCTAATTATGGATTTTCAGATTTTTTAAATTTTGGATTTTTTAATTTAGATTTTGTTGGATTTTAAATTTTCGATAAGCCTAATCATTGAGTCGATTCTTCTCTGTGCAGTCCGTTCCGTCACACCACACTAATTTCGTGACGATTTTGAGCGTTACACAAGCTCTCGATTTACCCCTACCGCGGCTAAAGAAGTTTCACTTCAAAAAGTTTCAGGGGTGTTGTGAAATGTTGGGATTCATGAGTCACTTTGGGTCACGAGCTACGAACCACTACTCTAAGAGCCCATGAAATTTGGAGGTCGAACTAAAATTTTTAACCGGGAACTTCATCCTGATGGCTGTGTAGCTGTCATCCAACGAAGATATGGTACATACTGCATCACATTGTCTGCAGTATCACGGGGCTGGGCAATTTGTCATGCGTAACTTCTGCCAGCAGGGGGCCCTAACAATGTTTACCTTCGGTATTGAAACATTCCTCATGTTCTCTCTGTCGGAATTGCTTCACTATTACTTATGCTGACTCAACTTATTAAAGCAAACTACAGTAGAACACTGGCAAATCCTACGTAGACCTTCTTGCAAATAACAGATAATTTTACTTTCTCTATCGGCACCATAGCAGCTATATGTAGAAGAACAGTTTCTTTCAACCATACAATTCGCTTTCGCGTTTTTAGCATTAATACACATTTTGAGTAATTCTGTTAGAAAATTGAGTATCCAAGATTTCTTTTCGGGAGGGGCTGTGATAAGCCTAAAACTATTATGACTAGGACTCAGAAGTTGATGACCTAAATAATACCTGAAAAATGACCTTCAATTTATGAAATGATGACATAAAAAATTGAAATTATTACTTAATATTGCTAAAAGTATATTTAAAAAAGGGAATATATAGTAGAATAATAACAAAAAGTATTTAAGTATTTTATATTATTACTTTAATATTATCTTTTCGACTATTGTTATGTTGACTAGTCTATATTAATGAATGCCTCATAGCTAAGGAATTACGAGATTGCTTTGTGATGCTGGAAAAGTTCATTCTAAAGACAAAATAGGGAAAAATGCAACGAAAGTGAAAATTTCCTAAAAAATGACTAGTAGAGAATAAAATGAGTCAAGATGTGCAATTAAACTGTCTACTATCCGAGAAATTAAAGTGCCCTTATATGCAACACATTAACATGACTTAACGTTTCGGGGGGCTGTAGCCCCCTCAGCCCCTGTGCCATGTCATAAAAGTCTACTCTTAAGTTTAAGAATCGGTGGATTACAGGACCCGGGATATTAGTACAAATTAAGTGAAAATATGGAATTTTCATTTGTGGAAATTGTGGAAACGGCATTTCAGTGCTCGAAAAGTGACTGGTATTTTGAAATGGCAACTACCCGTAACTGTAACTTCTGAAAATAGCAGGCCTATCCAATTGTTAGAAGTAGTCAATAAAGAGCAAGTCAGGTTACGAGGTTGTAGAGCAATTCATTTCTCTGTACCTAAACCTGTTTATCCCCCTTAAAGGTATGAATGAACCATAAAATAAGTCTAGTATCATTCAATATAATACTAACAAGTTACATGGCAGGTGTAACCTGTAAGTCTAGGCGCCATCGTGGAGGATGAAATGGGCTGGACGTGTTGCACGCATGGGGGAGAAAGACGTATCTAAAAATAGTCTAGGAGACCCAAAGGGAAAAGACCACTTGGAAGACCTAGACGTAGGTGGGAGGACAATTTTAGAATAGATTTAAGAGAAGTAAGATTTGTGAGGGATGGTTGGATGGAGTTAGCCCAGAATAAGGTTGAATGGCGGGCTGACTTTGTCTATTACCTAAATGGTTTAATGACAAGAAAATAAAATTATTAGTATTATTATTATTATTATCATCATCATCATGCAATCGCGGCAATGGACCTACGGGTTCCATTAAATAGATAATATTTCTTTAGCTTGCTTAGAAATTGTCCATTCTCATTGAGTAAGTAGTAGGACTTTTACATAGTTTGAAAGCATACAATTTGAATGTTATTTCGTAGTGTGTTATTATTCATCACAGTTGGCACCGTTGAATTAAAAATATTTTACTTGATTGAATGCATAATTGCAGCGTCTAACGGCACTTCACTTTCCATTTCATCAGCATCTGAATAATTCCTCTTCTGCATATCAAGAAGGCAGCGGCGTGTAATTTAAAAATGCGAAGCAATCTAAATTACCAATTCGGAACAAGCGCCGGCTCTCGTTTTCTGCTAATAATATTGTTCAAACTTTCTTGAAACTCGTGGATTAAAAAACGGGTTGGCTTATTTTCCAACATAACTCCAGAACTTTTGCATCACATTTTTAAAAAATCGTGCTTTTGGTTGTAGGAAGTTTTAAGTCAATATATTCACTCGCTCAGTTAGGGGAGAAAATAAAATTCAGTAAATTAAACTGAATTTCCCCGTTCGGACGTGGATTGTTATAAAGTTTACTCTCTTCACTCTAAGCTGTTTGATGAAATCGATCCATCAGAAAGATTTAATAACATCGTTACAAAAGAAGATCTGCTGAAGGCTGTTTATCTTACATAGGCCTTTATAGGTCCTCGTAATTAATGGAAATTGATTTCCCGAATATTTTTAGATATTCGACACACAGAAAATTGCAAGCCTTATTCAGACGACCATCTTTGTTGCAAATTTTCCCCTGTACTCATTTCTATTAGAAGCTTATTCGATCTTCATGATATTAATTGAAAATCCTAAACGAACTAACGTGTGTTGGAAATGTGGAAAGATCTTGATCTTGATGTTGGGATTATGTTCAATTTTATTGATCGTTTAGGTCAAAGAAGCTATATACCCGTAGTATATTGCGATACTAATTCCGTAAGCGGTGCATACGGATCGAGGAAAGAGTTTGAAAAAACGAGGCGCTTGCGCCGAGTTTTTTTTAATTTCCGAGATCCGTTATGCGCTTACGGAACGAGTATTGCATGCTATTTTTTGCACGATGTTTATTTATATCAATTTAATTATATTAAATGAGATATTGGCTGAAAATATTATGTATATATATTATTGAAGTTAGATGTTATATTTTAGAAAGTGATTCGCATGTGTTGGTTGTTATGGGGACGAAATATTTGTCCTGTTAAAGCCGCCACAAACTGGGGGGCCTTGGTTCCGGCCTTCGATAAAGGCTTGTATTATGATGGTTTTACTTACGGCACTAGTGCGTTTTGCAATTTTTTACAGCACTGAGATTTCTTTTGTTTTCATAGCAACCAGATTGCGTGTGGGGATGTGAAGTTAGGGTCCACGGCAGCAATTTTCGTAATTACCACTAATTAGTTACGTCGTGCAAAAAAGACATTTCAGTACGCTGGCAAAGTTTCACATACAAGAACAATTGAACGAATGTGCGATAAAAATAAACGTTAAAAATAAGGCGGTAGGCAGCTTTGATTGTTTGAAATTTTACTCACCCTTCACTGATTCCTGAGCTAAATAGTCAATGAAAAACAGAATAGTTGAAGTTGTTAGGTTTACGCTAGAATTACACTTGAATTTTCAGTACATAACCATTTTACTTACATTCTGGCATGGTTGCATGGGTATAGTTTAAAAATAGCAGCATATTTCTTTCTAAAAATTCTTATCATTGTGTGTTGGCGCTTATTTGTCTCATTTACCGTTAAGTCATTGTGATTATTGTCTTATTGTTATAGGTTCTTATGCAAGTTTGTGTGTGACTTGACCTTCTGCTGATGAGATGAAGCCCTACATCGCAATCGTGAAATGCAGATGGATATGAAAAAAGTGGTAAGTACGAGTACCTGAATTTATCAATTTTATTTTGCTCATGTCAGATTTGTTTTATTTTTTTGGGTTGGTATTTTAACATTTTCATTTCAGTTTCAAAGTTAACAACATTCACTAACATCTATCATTTGTTTTAATTGTTATGAAGTGGTCTGTATCCTCGGCAGGGCTTTGGTCCATAAAAATCTAAGTATCGAAACAAAAGTTCCGTTTTAAAAAAAAGATAACATTTTAAATAGCTTCTATTTAGCTAAATATTTATTAAGCTACAACAGTGAATTCTTCCAACACAGGCACGGTTGAATTATCGCGCATGGTGGAAAATTTATACACTAATATACAATTGTTTGTTAGTAGGCGGTTATTGCACCACATTTTAGAAATATACTATTACATTTCAGCGCAGAAAATAACTTGAAAGTTCCATATACTAAACAACATTATAAGTATTTTCTTTGTAACTAAAAAACGAAAGCCTGTAGACTAATAACAAGATATCATTAACCAAATTTACGAAATTGTCAATGAAAAACGAGATAGTTTTAATCTTTACTCTTTAATAGCAGGCTGTACAATTGTTTAAAACTTTTGACGCAGTTTTGGTAAACTGACCATCAGGATGTGTATCAGAAAACTATTATTTCTTTATTTTTTCATGGGAGTAACATTCTAGTATAAAATCGAATAAAATTTCAAAGAGCAATTTCTCAGTAAAGTTATTTTCATACTTTATTATCTTGCGTTTTGCATTGGCACAGCACTGTAATTTCCGAAGCAACAAAATATCATTTAATTCTTTTAAAATTTTCTCGAAATGCTTCAGCAGTTTATTTATTTACATTTTTCAGTAATACTTGATTTTTTGTTTCCTGTAACCCCTACTGTGGCGCATAGGGCCTCCAATTGGAGGTTTCTGTTAGATTAATTTGTTAGGCAGCCTATTACTTTGACGTGAAAGGAAGCTAAACTAAACTCTGTGGCGCTACATCCCTGAAGGGACAAAGTCTACAACCCGACCGCTGCGTCATCTACCAGAGGCAGATGGCAGGATTGGGGGGCATGTGGTCAGCATGCCAACACCCAAGGTCGTAAATGGTGGTTTCCATGACCGTAGCTCCTCAATTTGAGTCACAAGGCTATGTGTACCCCGATTCCAGATCTCCCTACCTCAGAAAAATCCGAGGAGGTACCGGGGATCGAACCCGGGCCGACGGATCCTAACCACAAGACCACGCCGGCGGTCCTTGACGTGAAAGGGCTGAGAAATTGTTTCCAGAGGCTTTACTTTAGGCTTGGAGTTCTTTTACGATACCTACAGGCTTGCCCCAGCTTAAAGTCCCTCCCGGAGGATTCCGTTCTCAGGATTTTTACATCCTGAGAAATCCGCGGCCGCTACCTTCTGATCTTTATTACCGAAGTGGTACATAAAAGTACGGTAACACATACGTTGTCCATAAACCTCGAAAGAGCAGGAGCTTGTGTATTGGGGCAATTCAATACTACAAATTTACAAATGAAATACATATTAACTTATTAAATTAACTGATCTTAAAGCTAAGAAATAGACGATTTTATTTTAGTGTTAATAAAGCAACGTTACTGAATATGCTAGTTGATAAGCACACTACTCAGAAACACAGCGCTGTAGGGCATACAGTACGTGTGAGCTGTAACGAAATGACATTCCAGGTATATTAAATTTGCCTGCAATTACAGCAGCGGGTATGACGTGTTTATTGAATCTGTATGGTTGATATGCAGGGAGTATACATTCCGGGTGCTCCGCGGGGAGCTGCCCGTCTACGACATCCGCTCCCTCATTTGCATACAAGCATCTGTGATATCGGATCCATGTACACCTTTCTTGTGAACCATCATTATCATATCCCATATTCTGTGTCCCTTACAATATGTTGCGCATCAATGTGTCCAGTTTCATGGCCAGAGAGATTTATCATCACCATCATCATGTTAACTATTTTATTTGTTTATTTATATAGTTAAAGAGTACAATGTTAATAACTTTCTGTGACTAAACTTTTATTTTTTCTCCATTCGTCTCTGTCAATCCAATCTTGCAGGTTTCTTTTTTTCATTCCTGCACTGATCTCTTGCATCCATGAGTTTCGAGGCCTGCCTCTGGTTCTTCTTTCAGGTAGACACCATTCATCTTCTAGATTCAAAGTCCCCTAAACGCCAAACTTAGACAGGTTTTATTATATTTATACTAGCTTAAAAGGCCCAGCGTTTATTTGTAATTTGAAATTAACTTATGAAGGACTTTCGATTTTCAAACTCTAGGGCCTTGTATAATATGTAGGCCTACAAAGAACTTGCGGAAGAATGACTTATCACACTCAGGAAACGCTAGATATGAATTTAATCACACTATTACTTTTTCACAATTTTGGTTATTTACAATTTTACTCGTAATGAACTTTTATTTTTAAAGAATTTGCTCCTATTTGCTCGCGTCATCAGCTCCAAATACTCATAATATTTTGTAGACCTTGCGTGTCCCTATTGTATATGAACAATTGCATTAATTTTAAAATTTAAGTTACCTATTAATTTGCCATAAACATTAAACTAATTAAATAAATTTCAAATTTAACTCGACCATGTAGTACATACACTGTATAATTGTGCTCCTTTACCGAATTTATAACTGAAATATGACATTAAATTGCAAATATGGCCAAAATATGACAAAGACCACAAAAAAGCTCAAAATATGACTTTATATGCAAAATAAAAACGGTCCGATTAGGATAAAAAGGGTGCAATTCGTGTTTAATTTGTGTTTGCGGTGAGAATGGGGGTTAGGCGAAAAATATGACATGTAATAAACATCCGTACCCTAATGATGATGATTATGATGATGATGATGATAATAATAATAATAATAATAATAATAATAATAATAATAATAATAATAATAATAATAATAATATCAGCAGAAGCATTGCCGCTTAAATTCCTTGGGTGGTCCTTTTGTGGAATTCTCAAATGGGTATGATATTATCAAGATGAATGAAGGTCATCTATAACACCACACTAAAGCCCTTGCACAATGAATACGGACGGCGTTGTCACATCTAAATTGCTACCCCTAACAACCACTAGTAATTAATTTTCAGATCCATGTGACGTGTGCAACCTCACGCTCGATGCAATCCGGCTCTTAAGATGGTCATCACGATTTGTCTGTTCACCTTTTTTTTCGGTATATACAGCTGCTGGAATTATGACTGAATGTTGTTTTTTGCCTCACAGTTGAATACCTTGTAAGTCCTTTTATAACATTTGCTGTCATAGGTGATATCATACTGTATATGCTTCGAATTTCGCTTCCCGCTGGCATTGAAGTAAAATGGGTTGCCGCATTACTATTCTTATAGGAGTATTATTTCGTATTCTTTGTATTTACTTCAATTCGTTATTGTTTCATGTTTATGACACGATAGTATAAGCCAGCGGTTCCCAAACTTTTTTGTCCTGGGACCCAGCTTCATCTAGAAATTTTTTTCGCGACCCACTACTACATAACGATAATCAATATAGGCTATATAATTTTTTTTCGCGACTCACTACTACATAACGTAAACCAATATAGGCTATATAAAATACAGCACATGTTTTTCATATGCCTTTCAATAGTTTTATTGTGTTGAAATGTCCTGCTGAGAAAACACAGTTGAAATAAAAATGGTAAAGGTTATTTCAATAAAGAATATTGTCCAACTGATGATGATGATGATGATGAGTGTTCTGCCCGAAGGCATGTCCAGACCCTGGACGAAGCCATGGGGTGATGACCACGACTCGTCTGAGGTGATTCAGGCAAGGATGATACCGCGGAGATTTGCCATTGCCTCTCGCGGGATGGGAATGATACTAGATTCGGTCATAAACTCACCAAGCTGACCAGCGCTTTACGTAATTAATAGGTGAGTAGCCCCTCTTTTTAGTTCGTCATGCTGAGCATGACTACTAACAGCTGCACCACGTGAAGGTAAGGACGGGACGTTAGGTAACTGTCCGGGTCAGTACATTTTATTTTTTAAAAATTAATGAGATTTGTGAAACTGTTGTTTTTTATTTACAAATTAAATTAAATTAAACACTCTTCCCTTATATTGAAAACACGTTTAATTTTTCTCACCCTTTTCGCGACCCACCGAAATTGCTCCCGCGACCCACGTGGGACCCATAGCTTGGGAACCACTGATATACGCAAACGTTAGCTACTACGATTTCAATTAAAAAGCTTATCAATACACGAGGGTAAATCAATAAGTATCTGCATTTTTTGTTTAATATTCACCGTGTATTTTTCAAACAGGAAGGTCTGCATTTATGTATATATTATGTTTTTCCACTTGGCACATTTCACAAAATAAATTTAAAAAAAAAAGTTTCGCCAAGTCATTGAGGTGCATAACACGGTCGTGTTTCTCACAAACCCCCGAAATAATTATACCATTAATTTATCGTTCTTATCTTACCAGAGATCTGAATACAACTTTCACGCTTCACATTACATAAACTAAATTATTTGTAAAGAATGGCGCTAACTCGCTGATGGAGGATTCTTTATAATAACTGGAGGTTTTGAAAGCATTGCATCGCTGCTACCCCATTAAAATAAAAGTTGAAAGCATTTTCCTGCAGAAGAAGTGTATTGATCATGATTGTTTGTGGAAGGGGGATTAAAAGTGATGGAAATGAAGCGTGTCAAGCGCACTCCCACTTCAGTTCCACTTTTTCACCCCACACTTATCGAGTGCAAGTAATATTCAAAATCTCTCAAGTGCACAGTGTCAAAGTCAGGCCCCTTGAACTGTCACACATCGAGTGGAAAAAATCTGGTATCTTTTGTTTCTTACGCCACTTCCAGAACTAAAATATTTTCATGCTAACTTCATGCACAAAAATGTGTGAGGAATTACCTATATATGTAAGTATATGTAAGTAATTCCTAAGAGATTTGTTCGCCCATCTGTAAAGATGATGTAACCTCCTCTAAAACATACCTCATGATTTGTATTGTAGTACATTTCCAGAGAACAGCAAAGTTACACTGATGTTAATAACGTTTTGTACTATAAAACTAAACTATTTTGTCTTTCGATACCATTGGATAAATTCTTCGCGTAAAGAAGCTAAGAAAAAGAGGAAAATCAGAAGAAAGAGTTCAATGTTTCTCCTGATTTGCCCGGTCTGCTCAGGAACAAATGACAAATTAGGAATAACGATCCGACACAGGCTTTCTGGCCTATCCAATTGGATACCACTACAAAAACCGTGTATTCAAAATACATGCTTATATTGCTCGTGTCCTCTACATGGGGCTGCGGTCCCACATATCCAGAGTGCTACAAGAATTTATGATGTGCGAGGCTGCAAAGAATTTCCCTCTGATTTGGATAGACAGACCACCAACTAAAAAAATCTGGACAATTTCATTTTGTTTCATCTTCAATCTCATAATAAAAATGCGATCTTATCCGAATCAGCAAACATCCACATTTTCTCATTCTAAGTTTCAAATGACAAAGTGAATAAGAAAAATCATGAGGTCACAACGAACAGAATAATCAACACCACAAACAGAGTAAAGTACGGGAAGACCGGAAGAAGGAACCAAAGTATTATTATTATTGTTATTATCATTATCATTATTAATGTGTTATTATTTTAAATTATTGTTAATGTTAATAATTACAAAACGAGGCATTATAAAACTGTAATCTTACCAGAAGCTCTGTACGCAACAGAGTGTTTAAACACCTTCTCAGATAGAAGAAGAATAAGCAAAACAGAGAAGAGAATCTTAAGGAAAATTATGGGACCAATTTGGGAGAATAACATACAAACTGAGAACAGAAAAGGAGTTACACAAACAAACAGAAAAAAACAGGCCATACTTTCATGAAAAGAATATTAAGATTCTATGGTCACATTTTCAGAATGTAAAGAGACAGACTTACCAAACAAATTTTTGATCACTATGTAAGAAAGAAAAGAAAGAAAGAAAAAAAACTAAACCAGCATTAATCAAGGAAGTTGAAGCAGATTTGAAAAAACTCAGTATCAAAAAGGAGGATATTGCAAACAGAGAAAAGTTTTTGAAAGCAGTAGCCAAACCAGTCACCATTATTGTTATAATTATATGGTATAGAATTACATCATTTGGGAATTTTGAAGAACTACTCTCTCCCCTATTTGTTCTTTACATATAAAATATTACAGCATATAATATCTCTTTTAAATATGCAACAAGTAAACAAATAAATGTATAAATTTAAAATAGTATGTACGGGTATAAAAAATAATTGTATTTAAAATACAATATACTCTAATATATACATAATAAGTTATATTTAAATTAGTGAATTTAGTGGTTTTTATACATTTATTTCGCACACTCTGAATAGTGAAAATTATCTTAACATTGAAGCATTTAGGATAATGATGGTAGTATTAATATATTTTTCATTTTATTTACAATAATTTCTTAAATACTAACCTTCCACGAGCACGGTCGATAGAAACGCTGGGGAACACATTTGATACAGTAGGGGACAGTAGGATTACAGTGGACATCGTATAATTATTGGGTTTGTTGTTTTAGTTCTGGAGCTGTGGTTATTAATGCTAATAATTCAGAAATTGTAAGTAACTGATCCAGTACTTATTAACATTTTGTATTTTGCATTTTGCATTTTGTATCCTTTGTCTTGAATGACAAGAAATTCATACAACTTGAATGAAGGATTTTATTAATATCCGTTGAGACTGTGAATGAAGTCGATATCCGATTTCAGAGAAGTTTAACGAACATAATAAAACTGAGCGGCATTGGCAGCTGGTTTGATCACACAATAGAGGAGCGACACGGCTCCCACAATGCCCTCTATGTGTGTCGTACTCTTTTTAAAACGAGACCTTCTCCCACAGGGTGATCAACAGGTCCCGATATGATTTTTAATCTGAATTCGTGTATAAGGAAAGATAAGTTTAATAATGTAAAAATATAAATTCTGCAGTATTCAGTGGAGCACAGTCGAGTGCACGGAATCTTTGCGCAGTGATTTATGTTGGTAAGAGAATACATAATAGGCTCCACCAGGCCCACTCCCCACCTTTTTTCGCGGTGGCAGATACGCAGCAGAGGTTAACCCTCCATTTAATGTTTGCCTTTCTCCCCTGAATCCGAAACCGACCTGTGTTCATAGGTTAATGTTTGAGTGTCAGACTTTTGACAAAAAACCAATACGAGTTAGATTCATTCAAGGGCTGGAGTGGGAATTCGTTGTAAGACACGCCTTCAAACCACTCAAATGAAATGTTTCCGTACTGAACCAAATTTCACCGCTCACCTAATGTATGTGTTCGAACTTACATTCAAACCAATGAGAGATTGTCTCACCCCGGGTTGGTGTGGAACATAGATGATGATTCAATGCCAACTTTAAATGAAGAAAAACACTAGAAGTAACCAGAAACATCGGAAAGTTTCCGTGCTCTCGACATTTACACACAGTTGATAGAGGCAATATGCTAAGAACTGGTAGGACGGAGGTTCTATAACCGATGAGAACAATTGGATTTTCAATTGGAAAATTCTCCGGGTATTACCTTAGCCCTAGCTTCAACTCAGCCTCGCGGGCACAAATGTTTATTTATTTATTTCTCATGGTAATTTTACGATAGTTGTAAACTGCTACTTATGCCTATGGGCATCGCCGATGTACCTGAATTTGTCCCGCAGGGGTTCCTTTACATGACTGTGACTCTACAGACACGGAACTGCTGCATTTACGGGATCGAACCCGCGAACTTGAGAACAAAAATGCACTGCCTTACTGCTTAAGCCATACAGGTCGACTTCACAGAAAGTATGAGTAATGAGCAATCCTGGGAGTACAAAATGTCTGTCGTGTGTAGCCTAAATCACCATATTTGTTCATTCTTCATCCATGCTTTTATTCTCATCGTTATTTTCTGCACAATTTTTTTGTATTGATAGATGTTTCAGATACAGACCTAAGTGATATGATGTAATCTGAAGTTTACAGCATCAGTTCATACTGTGTTGATATGTTGAATGTCAATAATAAATTATATTAAATCTTTAATCTCGATTTCTCTTAACTTTGCAATTTTAATTCTGTTTAGACCGATTCTGTTTAAGCTTTACAGTACACAGATATGGGTCGATGAACATATTAATTATCGATATATAATAAAAGGTTCTTAAAACTATTTTCTGAATATTATTGTTAAAATCATCTAGAATTAAAGTTATGTAAGTCTAAATCTCATACTTATTTTCCCACATACAGCGACTCGTATGTCGAATTTACTTAGAATTTAATTCTGAAAAAGTAAGAAAAGTATGTTTTTAAAATACGTTAGAAATACACAAAAATTATATACTTTAAAAACCAATGGTTTTGAAAAATGAGTTAAATAAGGATTGAAATTGTGGGCAAGCTATTTTGAGTTTGCCTGTTGTAAAGAGACGAATAGCTGTTTCTTTCTTTGGTAGCAATAATGGCCGGTGTAATGTAGGGCAGTTACCTTTGTTCGCACGATCTGAATGCTCCGTCACAGGAAGAAACGACATTATGGACATGGGACAATTCTCAATGCCTATTGAGCCTTACTCAATAATATTAAGACGTCAGACA
This sequence comes from Ectobius pallidus, assembly GCA_964059195.1. NCBI lineage: Eukaryota > Metazoa > Arthropoda > Insecta > Blattodea > Ectobiidae > Ectobius > Ectobius pallidus. The sequence goes on from CAXKWD010000006.1 coordinate 120,243,317, forward strand.
AATACAACCTCACATGTAGGGACAGTATGAAGGTCATGGATAAAAGAATTGTGGACCAGGTCTGGGATAGCACAGAAAGGATAGCAAGGGAGTTCATAAAATTTCCACAATTAATTGAATCCGTCTGAAAATCTTGGGGGGTTGGAGGGGTTGAATGAATGAAAATAAATGGGTCGGGCCCTTTCGATCCCGAGCACGTAGGCCACATAATTGGGCCCATTGTGCCCTCTTACTAGAGAATTTATCCAAGTCCCGTTGCCTTCAAGAAGGACAGGACCAGTGGCGCCAACTTTTGAAAAACATTGGGTGGGCTCAAAGATTTAAAAATTTTCATACTCCCGTCCATTGGTTCATGAAATAAATATATATATATATATATATATATTTATTTATTATAAGCAGGTTTATCCTGACTGACTGAATGCATGAATGAATGAATGAATGCATGACAGACTGACAGAGAATCAACGTAGAGCCTAAACTATAATAGAGATTTGGAATTTTGCTGGTACCTTCGTTTCATAATATAGGCCTAAGTTAAAAATAATTTTTTTTGCACGACGTAACTAATTAGTGGTACTTACGAATATTGTTGCCGTGGATCGCAACTTGACATTCCCACAGCCAATCTAGTTGCTATGAAAACAACAAACAATCTCAGTGCTGTAAAAATGACAAAAAGCTCACGTGCCGTAAGTAAAACCATCATAATACAAGCCTTTATCGAAGGCCGGAACCAAGGCCCCCCAGTTGTGGCGGCTTTAACAGGACAAATATTCAGTCCCCATAACAACCAACACATGCGAATTACTTTCTGAAATATAACATCTATCTTCAATAATGTATATACATAATATTTTCAGCTAATATCTTAATTAATATAATTAAATTGATATAAATAATCATCGTGCGAAAAATAGCATGCAATACTCGTTCCGTAAGCGCATAACGGATCTCGGAAATTGAAAAAACTCTTTCCTCGATCCGTATGCACCGCTTACGGAACTAGTATCGCAATATACTATTGCAAACTTTTGATTTTAGATGTCAAAAATCAAATGTTTTCGAGGAGACGAAATACCTTATTATAAAATTTAATAATAATTAAGGAATCGCGCACAATGTGCATTTTCTTAACCTAAGACTTAACCTACCCAGTCCTGAACCCGGGATAGGGATTTTTCACTACTGAAAAATCCCCGACCCGGCCGGGAATCGAACCCGGGCCGCCGGAGTGTATAATCAAATACAAGTCCATTGAACATACACTTCTCATGAGAACAGTGTATTGTTGGCAGTGTTCACAGGTATCTTTGGCAGTGCATGATACGGGACTTTGACAAATTAGATTAATTTATTGATGCAAATAAATATTGAAATCCACGAAAATAATGCACAATGTGATCCAATCACATTACTTTCTCTACCCTGGACATAGAGAATACCATTTTCTCATTTCATATTTTGATGTACTGTACAATAAGAGTTCGTATTGCAGGGACAGCATTTTCAGTTGTCTCCTCAGCCTGGGTGTGCCAATGAGTAGGCCTATGCCTTATCAGAAGTCTGTAAAAAAATTCTATTCACTGATAAGTTAGTCATACCTGTAGGCTTTGTATTTTTAGTTGAGAAATATGGATGTTTATCATAGGCCCTGAGCATATGAAAGGATACTAAATAAGATGGAACATTTTTAGTCCTTTGCGCACAGTATATTATCATGTCCTAGGTTTTGGGGGAGGAAAGTATGAAAGTGATATTGATTTCAGCCCCGAAAAGGTTTGCATGGTAACATGAGAGTGAGAAATAATATATTCCGTCAAATTTTATGTTACCGGAATTTCTATTTCTTATTTCAAACCCTACCAGGCATGGTGTGTAGAAACAATGGGGTGCAAAATTCTACTTTCTCTAAGAGCCATCTCATCTCAAAGTTAGTTCTGCGATGGGACAATATTTTATGTCTGATCCGGTGTGGGAACTATGTGGAAAAATAGTGTAAGGTCCGTATAATAGTAGGTATATCTTTAATCACCTTATTTTGGCTAATAAAAAATAGGGGCAAAGACTTTCTGATTCGCCCTCGTATAAGACACATAAAATGCTGTAAGGGCAACAGAGCTCGAGCAGACTATAAGCGTATCCAATAGGGTGTTTTATACACTTCTTATGACGAAGACTTAACCTGAAAACAGATTAACTCACTTGCCCAATACATTTTCAGATTGAATGAGTTGGCATATAACAATTTATTGCCACCAAATAACAATACATAATTCATATGCAGTTTATGAAGAACCGGATCACTTGGACACAAAGAATCCTATTTAGTAAATAAATAAAATAAATAAAACAAGCCTATCGTGTCCCATGTAGGGCAAAGGCCTCCTAAGAAGGGTTTAGCTCCTCTTATCTAGCACGGCGAGCTACTCCGCGCTAGTGAAGTTGTTCGTGATTTTGAGCGTCATGTATGCTTGAACTTTAACACTTGATCTTGAGCACTTAGTCTTGCGTATTGTTCAGGGTTTTTCCCAGTTCTTTCCACTCGTTTCTTCTTTTGGCTACCCTGGTCCATTGTTGGCCCACTTTATCCTTGAAAAGGTCCTCCCATCTCCTTTTTGGTCTTCCGCGCAGCCTTCTTCCTTGTCTGGGGTCCCATATGGTACTCCAGTATGTCCATCTATCGTCCATCAACCTTGAAACATGGCCACCCCATCTCCATTTAGTGCTTTCTGCTAGGTGAGCGATATCTGTCGTTTTTGCTGACTGGATTAGTGTAGTATTGGGGATTCTGTCCCTCAATGTTATGCCTAGGACTTTTCTTAACATTTTCCTCTGGCATACCTGTAGTGACTTTTTCTGTGTCGATGTCAGCGCCCATGTTTGACAGCCATAGAGTATCACCGGGTAGATGCAGGATTGTAGAGCTTCTATTCTTAGTGTCCTGATGAGTTTTTTATCCATAAGCACAAATTTGAGGGACCAGAACGCTCTCCATGCCTGTGTGATTCGTCTGTGTACTTCCCTGTCCATGCCGTTATCAAAGGATATTATTTGGCCTAGGTATATGTATTCATTTACATATGGTATTTGCGTTCCCTCGATTGTGATCGGAGTTTGGGGGCCATTAGTCATCACTTTGGTTTTAGTCATGTTCATGGAGAGGCCCACTGATTTACTTCTTACGTTTAGTTCCTGAAGCATTGATTGCAATTCTTTTGGTGATTTCCCGAATATAACTACATCGTCTGCGAATCGCAGGTTAGTCAGTCTTTTTCCGTCCAGGTTTATACCATACCTCGCGTTCCATCTGATATTTCTGAAAACATCCTCTAAGACACTTGTAAAAATCTTGGGGGATAGCACTGTTAAATTATGAATGTCACAATTCTTGAACACAATTCCTTAGTTAAGGTAATAGAATTATCTTCAAGATGGCTAATTCAGTTAATATAACCACACGGAACTTGATTAAATGGTTAGTTTATATCTTAGTGGTTCTCAGATTGTGTTTAATAATAAAATGACGTACCTTTATCTTGAAGTATTTATAATTACCACTTCCTGATAGATTTAAGGCTGCTGGCTCGAAGATTCTTGCGACGTCAATCCAGAAAGGAAGATTTGTTGAATCACAAGATGTATGATGGAATTAATTGAGACCACCTTCAGTCATCAAAAATGATTAGGCATTTTTAGCCTAAATTTATATTTTGAAGAGTTGCTTGCTTCAGCAATTAAGAATTGAGGCCATCAAAACTGTTTGATGGGTAAAATGTAGGCATTTACAAGCCTAGAACTCATATCTTCATGAGTAAAATTGAATGAATAATTCCAATGGAATTATAGAATGTTGAAGGTTTTTTGAGAGGATGAAGACAAAGCCTTATTGGCTGTTAAAACAATGAGAAAAGATAATCCAGTCTCTGATCGGATATAAATTACAATTAGCATAATTAAAATGACAAAAGGAGTAAACAAAATTAATTGAGATTCAATTGTTTTATAATATATAAGACATAATGCCAAGCAAAGCCTGATATAAATTGAATTATAGAAAGCATGACCTACTAAGAAATTAATACATAACGGAACAATGCAGAATAGGAAGCCCATGGGAAAGCTCACGAATTCATCCAGTTCTAAACGTCTCATTTCGCAACAACGCACTCATTGGAATTCTGTGTTAATTACAGGCATATTGATACGGCTCCAGATATTTAAGTATTATGTTATGTGGTGGGAATTGTTACATTATGTCTGGTAACGTATAATTTTCTTTGCTTAAACAATAAATTACCTACAGAGAAATAATACTAAAAAAACTCGCGAACGAAATTCTCCGAAATAATGTATAAATCAACCAGTCGTTATACTATCGCCAAAGCGATACTAAAATAATATATGTTACCCATTTCTGGTTACTTTTCTGAAATACTTAATAATGAGGAAGACTGATCATAAACTACTAAAATGTTTCATATGCCTAGATTCTAGAAGTTATATATATATATCGCACACTTGCTGCAAAAGTGACACAATCCAAAAAAGTAAGTTTTTCAGTAAACGCAAAAAACTAATGCTGAAGGAAATAAGAATATATTTTGACAATGAGCTACGTCAGCAAAAGGATTGCAGCTCACAAAACCAAGATCAAGTGCTATTTTACTAATTTTCAGTTCCATAACTAAAGAACTACCCTTCTTTTGAGTTGTGACACTTTTAGTGCAATAATCAAAGAAAGGGTGTTCATTTATTTTGAATTATGACATTTTTGTAGAATTAAAGCTGGATATGTGCCACTTTTGATGTTTGACTTATAGGTTTTAGTATAGTATTATTTAAAGTTATGCCGCTATGTATAACTCTGTTTCTCGGGATAGGTTACACAACCAGTTTCTGAAAATTAGATAAATATACTGAAGAAATCTCAAAATTGGGATTACGGTGTCTTACGAATGTGCTTATTTTGCACTACAGAAAATAATAGCAGCTTTAGAGCAGTTCCATATTAAACCAACTGTTCTTATAGGAGATATCTATTGAATTACTAAAAATGAATCGCATATGTCGCATTGATCCTTCCGGGGTACATAGAAAGATATTTTATATTCCCCATTGAATGTACGATTAAACATAATCGAATTGCTTCTCACGACAATCTTTATAATCCCGATTGAGATCTGCTAGACTTTTTCCGCCCTCAATAAACTCACGTGTAGTCTGAGCCCTTAAATAGTGAGATTCAATTCTGGGGATAGCATCAATGAACCTCCTTGCACTGTCTTTTATTTCACGATCCACCGTGGGGTGTTTGCCATGTTTTCCTCTCTTGTCACCCTCAACGAATCCTCTTTCATTTATCTTTTTCAAAGCTGTTCAAATAGGTCTGTCATTTATATCAGGAGAGGCCTTAAAAATGTCTTACAAACCCTGATTCGTGACTTATTTACCTCAAAATAGAATGCTGAATTCAAATTTTTGAACTCCTGCGTGGTTGAATAGCGATACTTGGGTTTGATAGGGTGAGTGTGTGCAACTATAAATTCCCGTTGCCTCTGCAAATCTGCAATACTTCAATAATTATTAAAAAAAAAAAAAAAAAGAGTGCGTGGAACGCCACGCGACAGAAGTAAAACTTTATTTTATTTTATTTTTTTTCAATTTTTGATTATTGGATTTTTCAATTTTGCATTATTGGACTTTTTAATATTGGGTTTTTGGACTTTTTTAATTTTGGATTTTGGACTTTTTAATTTTGGATCTTTGAATTTTTGATTTTTGATTTTTTTAATTTTCGATCTTTGAATTGTTTATTTTTTTATTTTTAATTTTTTTATCTTTGGATTTTTAAATTTTAAATTTTATTGTTTATTAAATTTTGGATTTTATAATTTTTAATTTTGTTTTTATTTTTAATTTTGGAAATTTGTATTTCTTAATTTTGGATTTGCGCGGTAATGAACCTCCGGGTTATATAAAATAGATAATATACCTTTAGATTGCTTAGGAATTGTCTATTGCCATTGAGGAAGTAAGGTCGGAAAAATTTCCTTTGATTACTCCTAATCATTGAGTTGATTGTTTTCTGTGCAGTCCGCACCGAAACAAGTAAGTAATTTCGTTCGGTTTTGAGTGTGACTGATTTCGTGACGGTTTTAGTGTGACTAATTGTGACTGATTTCGTGAAGGTTTTAGTGTGACTGATTTTCCCGAATTACCCTCTACCGCCACTAAAGAAGTTTTACTTAAAAAAAATTACTGTCGAAATTCAGCGTAATCTGCGATTCTCTCTACATGGTGGACGCACTTTTCTTTCTTGAAATTCCTTTCTCGTTTTAGAGGATGACACGTATGATTTTCCAGAATTTCTCAAAGCTTTTGCTTTTGTGACTGCCAAGTTTCAGGTCTCTGTTTTCTTTTTTTCCCTTTTTAATTCTGCATTTCAGCTTCTGTTTGAACACCAGTTTCATTTGCGCTGTCAGAACTGGCACTGAAATTTGGATCATCTACAGAGTCGTCATCTAATTCATCAGTATCGTCCGTACTACTGTGTATTGATTGGAGAAGCACAGTACTTCTTCAATTAAATTTTTTTCAAACGCATACGAATAGGACCTTCAGACCTACTTGTACTACTTGTAACAACATCAACATTATTCCCATCTGGTTCAGAGGTGGTTCCAATAACTATTGATTCTGTACATATAGGATGATAGCTATTCAGAGTAATATCAAAATCTTGACTCTCCTTGTACTGTTTAGCTGCCATAGATAACATTTTCACCGCACGGATCGATAGAAACATAATTATTCTCTATGAAAAAGAGAGAGAAAAAAACCCACTTAAGTACAATCATTAAAAGTGACATTACTCAAACTGTGTTTATATAATTCAACAAAAACGACACAATTCGAGGCATCACAAAATACTTCTTCTAAAGTGACACAACTAGAAATACCAGAAATAATCTGGTCATTATTGGTCAGCTGAAATTGTAATCAATAATGAACTGTTCACGTTGAAGAGCTGAAAATACTTCCGACAGAAAATAGCCTTATTTTTATCATCAAAGCACAGAAGTAGAGCTTTTAGGTTCAGTCATAAAAAATGGCGTAACTCGAAATATCCTAAAATAATTCTTCAAAATGGACATAACTCTAAATAAATTAGTATTATGTTTTTACCTTGATCAATTAAAGTGACACAAGTTGAAATACAACACGGTTTCCTTGTGACTTCAAGTCATAAAAGCGACACAACTCAAAATAAGACTATTTTGTATTTTCTTACTGTCATCCGTTCACTACGAGAATTACAGCTCAACTAAAAATAAGTCATTGTTGTAGATGTAATCGTGGTACACCTTCAAGCAATAAAAGAGACATAACTGACATCTGACGGCCAAGTTGCGAAGTTAGATAGATACGCTTTTTATGATCGGTGAAGGAGCATTTCTGGAGCTTGTTCATATAGATAACTCAAAAACTACGATTTTTGAGTTGTGTCACTTTTGCAGCAAGTGTGCGATATATAATTCGAATCGTCTTTGTATAAGTTATCTGTTCACCTGGTGACCCTAGCCTGTTTAAACAACCCATTGCGGATAAATCGTGTACTGCATTCTAATTACTTTATTCGAATATATTATACACAAAATACAGAATTTACGGTTAACACCCAAATGAGCTTTGCCCTTGTGTGGGTGCCGTTCAATATTAATTGTAAATAAATACCATTAACAGCCAATAATATGGTAAGTAATTATTAAGAAAAATTATGTTTAGTTTACAAAACAGCTTGAATTTGTAAATTTACAAATTTACAAATTCACCTAGAACTAGAACAAAAGAACCGTACAATTAAATGTAAAACTCAAATTAAAATTAATAGAGAACGGGTAAATAATACAAGAAAGAGGACTGGAACTTTATATGGATGTGAGACATGGTCCCTTACTCTTCGGGAAGAATATAATCTGAGAATATTTAGGAAAATATTCAGACCTAAGAGAGATGAAAACGGGGACTGGAGAAAAGTGCATAATGACGATCTTTATAACTTGTACTCTTCACGGAATGTAGTAAATGTAATTAAATCACTGAAGATTAAATGGGCTGGACATGGGGAAGGAAAAACATAACCCAAAACTATTTTGAATTCAGAAAATACCACTTGGAAGACTATGACGTAGGTAGGAGGACAATAGTAGAATATATTTAATATTTAAGGGAAGTATGACTTGCGAGGGATGGTTGGATGAAGTTAGCACAGAATAGGGTTGAATGGCGGGCTGTAACCGTGCCATTGAACCTCCGAGTTTCATAAAACAGACTAGCAGATGCCCACGAATATTTACTTACTAGATGTTTTATTTAAATCATTTATTTATCGTGGAATGCACTCCAAAGCTGGATTTTTAGCTGTTTCATTGTAATTATTAATCGTTTAGTTTATGAATGATTCGTGTGTAAGTGATAATAAACGTGTTTTAATTGTTTTCTCTTTATTTTTTTTATTTTTGAATTAATTATTGCGGGCACCTGCTAGTAGACTTATAAAATATTGATATGACTGTGGCGTGGTCTTGTGGTTAGCGTCGCTGGCTATAGATCCGTCGGCCCCGGGTTCGATCCCCGGTACCTTCTCGGATTTTTCTAAGGTAGGGAGGTCTTGCAGGGGTGCACTCAGCCTCGTGATAGGGAAGTAGCGGCTCCGGTCATGAAAACCATTATTAACGGCCATGGATGTCGGCATGCTGACCACATGCCCCAATCCTGCCATCTGCCTGTGGTAGATGACGCAACGGTCGGGTGGTAGGCCAAGTCCCTCTAGGGATGTAGCGCCACGGAAAAAATTGTATAAATATAGTACTGTAGGCCTACATGAAATGATTTCATTGTTTCTGAAGACAAACTTTGTAATAATTGTCTTGTACTCCACACTCTTGTCTTGTATCACAATTCCTTGCTTTGCCCATTAAATTAATAATTCCTGTGATTTTTATTAACCACAAGCATAATCTAACTTCTGAATTTAACTTTCCCGCTCTCTCCTTAGCCTATATATATTTAGAAAAGCAATGTGATTAAGTTTTTATGAATGTATAAAAGGCATAAAAATATGGCGGTGGATGTGGAAACTGCGTTAACAGATTGACTGACTGACTGACTGACTGACTGACTCGTTCCCGTAACCTGTGCATAGGGCCTACAAGTGGACGTTTCATTACCTATACTAATTTTGTTACGCTTATTTTCCGAGAGAGAGCAGAGGGGCAAGTGGTAAGCCCATCGCCTCTCAAGCGTTAACAGATTAAGACGTAAAAATTTAATGAACTGAGAAACGACTTCAGACAATCGTGAGTGAATTGGAACATTATGTCAGCAATAGCCTGATTTTAGCTTTCCCACGATTCAACAAGAAAACATATTTTAGTAATGGTAATATATAATTTAACAAAATAGGCCTACGGCAAATTATTGGGTGGGCTTCAGCCCCACAGGCGCCTCTGGACAGGACTGACCTCGGATTCGTTCTCCTTATGTCATCTGGTCTCAGTTTATCCGAGCCCAAGAGAAAATATCTGATTGTGGCAATAGTATGTCGAGGGAAGTCTCATGTTCTCTTCCACACTTCCTACATGTAGGATCCGCACTAAGATTCATCATGCGTAGGGTGTTTAGTCCAGCGAACAGGCCAACTACACCTCTAAGTTGTATCCGGTTTAGAGTTATCAGTATCCTGCTATTCTTCTTACTTGGTTCCTCGATCATGGACCGAGCCTGCCTAGCAGTAATAAGATTACTCCAAAAAGTGCTATGCTGATGTGACATTCAGACTATGATCTCACCTCTGACCCTTCTTGGAACAATACCAAGGACAGGTTCCGGTCTAATGGAAACGTTGGCCAGCCCTTGGGGGGGGGGGGGTTTAATACGTTCATTGAAGAATGATAAAATTGCCTTATTCTTGGCTGTAATATATTAATGAATGTCACAGCAGAGTTTTTTTAATATATTGAGATTGTTAGAATGGTTGTATATTTATACTGTATATATTGGGGTATACTGTAGACATATATATTACTACAGCATGTATATATACATGCTGTAGTAATCTAACATATCCGAATGCATTCCCTACTACTTATATGTATTTAATATCATTAATTTGATGTACATTTTGAGGGCCCGAAACACCCACATGACTTTTCCAAGCCTAAGCATGGATTTTGAAATTCTATCGCTTTTCATTCTGACATAGATTTCATTGCAGCATTTCACAGAGGTGTTGCAAATAATGTTGTTTTTTTAACTCATGTGAAAATAAAACTTTAAGAATGATTCAGTAACTAGCCGCCATAAGACCCTTAATTTTATATGATGAACACTTATTGGGGTTTTCACACAATATGAATAAAAACATTGTTTAGTAAAAATTCCGGAATAAAAAAAATCATCCTGATATCCTCTTAATAACTGTCGTTCAGAATCAAATAATTCACAGGCCGTTAAAGGTAGAAATTAGTATTTTAAAATTTATTTATAAGTGTATGCTGTAGGACTATGCTTACAAGCATCCTTATTTTGTGAAAGGTTTCTTTCTGCCTACTGCCATTGCGTAGAAATCCTTTTTATGTTACTAGCCTTTCATGAGGCATGTATGGCATTATTGGGCAGAGGAGTATGCACTTTTCTCTTCATATGTTAAACTTGTCCCTGTTCATAAATAACAGTACTGACATTTATTTATACATGAATAATGTTGGCAGTGATACATTCCTCTTTTGTAATACTGATGTCCGCATTTTACGCCTGTCAGCCTCCGTTACACAATGTACTCCGTGACTGATTACCTCTTATTCACATTATGATGTAAATGGAGTGCTGGTGAAACTCAATGGAGCTGTAAACCATTAACAAAATATTATTAGGCTTAACATTGAAAACTCAGGACTTCATCCACCCATCCCTCACAAATCCTAATTCCCTTAAATCTATTCTAATATTGTCCTCCCACCTACGTCTAGGTCTTCCAAGTGGCCTCTTCCCTTCGGGTCTGCCAATGAATATTTTTATATGTCTTTCCTCCCCCATGTGCGCAACATGCCCAGCTCATTTCATTATCCGTGATTTAATTACCCTTATTATATTCGATGAAGAGTACAGGTTATTATGCTTTTTTCTCCAGTCCCAGTTTTCATCCCTCTTAAGTTCGAATATTTTCCTAATCACACTGTTTTCGAACACACTCAGGTTATTTTCTTCCCGAAGATTAAGGAACCATGTCTCACATGCATATAATACAACCGGAAGGATAATTGTCTTATAAATGTTTATTTTGAGTTTTTTGAACGAAGACGAAAAGAAACTGAAATCGAGTTAACAAAGGAAAAACATCTATTTCATAATACTTGGAAGTGTCTTGCGAATAAATAGGCTATCCGTTTGTCCATCTGGCTAACTATGTGTTGCGGGTGAACGGAGAGATGTACGATATTTAATTATTATTCTGTACAACTATTTTTCTATGAATCCCCTAGCCCACCCCAGAATTTGATTCATATTATTAAATTATTAAGAGTTGCTTTGTTGAAAGCGTGTTAAAATTTTGGTATAAAATGCACAAATGATTTTGATTAAATTTCTAATCCTCTAACCGTAAATAATAGACTTTTTTTTTTAAAATAACCAAACCCCTCCCCGGGATTGCTTCCGGTACTCAATTCTGTTAAAGGCTGTGTAGACTCCAGGGCCGAAAACAAATAATTGTATCAAATTGGGATGTTTCATTCGGTGATGTGACACGACCCATTCTAGATATTACCTTTGTCTATGAATGTTGATAAAACAAAGTTTTTTTTTACTTATGCAAAGATGGATGTATGGCGACAGAGAGGTTTCTGTTTTGATAAGCAGACAGATAATAGTAATTTGAATATCGAATTTGCATGTTTTTAAAATTCCACGCTTGCTTCCAAGAGTCCACTTCTCTTTGCCCATTCCTAACAAGTGTTTCATCTTGAAGATGAAGAGTAGATATGATGGTGAATAGTAATTATTATGTACCTAATCTGTATTTGAGGAGAGTCCCTCTGCTTCTTGTGGAGCGAAGATGGACGTGCTCGGAATGGAATGGCCTGATTGATTTCTACAGCTCTTCGCGTGATTTTCGCCACTAACCCATCCTATGGACTGAACCTGTGGGAGCGCGAGTGATAAATTACCTTTTATAGCCTTCGGTATTCTCTATGCACAGCCAGAAACCGGACCCAAATCTTGCGAAATACCCATCTTACTTTACTACACTATCTAAAAAGTAAATACTGTATTCTGAAAATTATTTTTAAAATTGTTCGTCTCATGCCATAGGAGGATTACGATTTATTTACTTTGCCTTTCCCATGACATTCAAGACATTGGTTGTATTGTAAGAGCGTAAGGTCACCATTTTTTCCAACAACTCGCTTTTTGTACGAAGTTTCAAAGTTAGTTTTGACAGGATCCGACGTACCGTCTTCTTATAGGCTAAGATGTGACCATGCACACCCACAATGGTACTCTAATGTTGGTAGCCTATTGTATATCATATAAAATATAGGGTTTTCTGTAATACTATGAGGGATGGAGCATAAGTCGTGGCAACATTTTCCCCCCTCAAAGTAAGGCGATGGTGCTATGAGATGTGGCATCTCTAGTATATGGACAAATCATTTGGTAGCATTGTGATGTACGGTTATATGAATAGAGGCGATGGTAATTTAGTAGTGAGTCAACCGCCGTGTAGAGTGGATATGACAAGATGTGACCAGCATTCTTACATGAAAATAGTCACTATCCGAGAGAGAAATGCCACATAATACCACAGAAGCTGATGGAAGCTTTGGGGATTAATGCCCATCCGTTCCGAACTTTAAGGGATCATGGAATTGGTATGTGTGCTTTCATGCTTCCAACTACTTCATTACATTAGAGTGGCACGATGCAGTCGCGTATGGATGTTTATGGGTGTATTTTTCCTTCGTTATTCTACATCTAGTAACCCATAATCTGCATTATACTTACATTCCATACCCTATCCTTCCATTTTCCCACATTTTCAAAAGATAAAATAGTTGCCATGACTTTTGCCCCATCTCTCATAGTATCACAGAAAACCCTAAATTTTATATTATGATCTATATTGCCAGCATGATGGTAACAATGCGGGCGTTTCTTCTAAGGAGACGGTACCTCGGATCCTGTCGAAACTTAACTTGAAACTTTGTACAATCCTATAAAACCTAAAAACTGCTAAATAAGTCGTTAAACGTTTCTTCTAAGGAGACGGTACCTCGGATCCTGTCGAAACTTAACTTGAAACTTGTTACAATCCTATAAAACTTAAAAACTGCTAAATAAGTCGTTAAACGTTTCTTCTAAGGAGACGGTACCTCGGATCCTGTCGATACTTAGCTTGAAACTTGGTACAATCCTGTAAAACCTAAAAACGGCTAAATAAGTCGTTAAACGCTAAAAATGGCTAACACTTTTTAATTAAAATAAGATAAAATACTTAAACTAGTAATATGTAATTAATTAATCTAATATTATAATTATTATTCTACTAAAATTACGTTATGAATATCTGCTTACATGTTGCATCTTACTTACTGTTACTAGTACTTTTTACCAGGAAATGTACCATTGCATTGTGTAATTTTATAATTTTGTAGCCCATTGTACCCGTAAAGGAAATCATTAGCGACCCGAAAGTTTATGTATCTTTAGAAGCGATTAAAGCATTCTTAAAAAGATAGCACTTGCAGCTTATTGACAGAGTTTTCTCCAGTAAGACGCCGAAAGTAAAGTATTCTAATAGTTGGTTAATAAACTGAAAAACGTTCATCTTGGGTTTGTGTGTTGGAGTTAGAAATGAGAAAGATAGTTCTAAAATTAACTGTGTTCTAAAAAAAACTATAAACTGTTGAAAATTAAGTCAATTTTTTTTTTCAAATGCAAAAAAGTTTTGGTGTTTTTGTTTATTGAAAATGACAAAAATTAATATACAGCTATTTTTGTATGGTTAAAAAACTAACGTAGCCTAAAAATCCGGGCCCTATTCGTGACAGATACGGTAGCTTTCAGTCATAGTTTACCGGTACTCTTATAAAGTTTTATGGAAAGAGGAAGGAAGGAAATTCAAAATATCTATTTAATTATTACTGTTTGTAAATCTCATGTACGCGTCTTGTAATCATTATCACTTTTCAATTCTGCAAGCAGCCCTGGAGGAGATTATGTTCAACACACGTAACAGCAGAATTAATAATAAACCAACGTCATATCGATTCTTGATCGATAGTTACTTGGCTTGACACCACTTTGATGTTGCCGACTTGTTCATTGCCCGAAGCAAAAAAGTAAGTGAGGTTGAGAAATATCCAAAACTTCACCTGGCTCAAAGAACTAGCCGCGCTCAGCAATAAAGAGGACCTCTTTGTGCATCAGTATAGCGGAACCAACTAGACTCGTCTCATTGCGTGTGATATATTTAAGTACTACACTCCCCATAGTTTTACATTCATTAATTGGATAGAAAGAAAGTATTTTATAAAATGGAAATGTACTTTTGCCAATTGACAGATTGTAATAAAATGCATTTGTAAAGGTCAAATTCTGGCGTTCCTTCGACAAACATCAAACAAGTAACTGCAGCCGCTTGAAAACGATCTTTGCAGAAGTTCCGAATTGAAATATTGTTTGGGGGGGGGGAGAATTGGATTTTTAGGTGTTATAACTACCTTTTATAAAAAACTACTAAAGCTAGGCACTTGATATTTTTACAGTTTCTAGTTACGTACCATGTGTCAAGTGGTGAAAAAAGGGGTTTTCATAAATTTACTAATTTACTGAATTTTTTTAATAAAATTTTTATCAACATGTTTTAAGTACCTCATGACCAGTAAATATTTAATAAATCAACCAATTCAAAAAAATGTTTTTTCAGGGTATGTAAGATACCTGAATAAACAAATAGTGAAAATTTCAAGATTGTAAGTTAAGCAGAAGCTGAGAAAAGGTCCCTGCTACATAGAAAAAGTAAACTTACGGGAAACGATCTTCAAAAGTTGATACATTCCTGCGCCATAGTCTGGATCTTCTCAGAAAAAAATGGCATGAATCGAATTATAGTACAATTAGGCCTATGTATGGTACATCACTTTGAAGTAGAAAATCCAAAGAGTAAAGTATAAGAATAATAAAAAAAGTCTCAATTTTAATAAAAAAAATTGAACTTCAAAGTTAAAACAACTCTGGATCTTCTCAGAAAAATAAAATAGCATGAATGGAAATAAAATACAATTAAATACAATAAAATACAACAAAATTATGCATTATACATCATTTTAAAGAGACTATTCTCTCATACTCATAATGCCGTGTGTTTCATATTAACCAATAACGTTTAACAATTCATCGGATATAGATCAGTCGCGGTCGTTTATCTGAAAAAATGCTTGCTATGAGGAAGGGATTTTACCTGATAAAATCGTCAGCTCGTTAGTTTACACGTAAGCATCAATGTGCCGTGATTAATATGTCACATGCTGCCATCAAGCAGCACGAAAACATATTATTTTATACAACATAACTTGTTTGGAAATTGAAATAATATCAATGTACATCGATTAAAAACACAATTTCGATTCGGTGCAAGCCATTTCGTGTGCTTTTATTCTGTTTTGCTGTTAGCTTACCTGAATTAAGTTAACTATGTCTTATATGCACAAATGGTAGCATTAGTCACAACATGGTAACTCGAATTGATTCATGTATGAATGATCTCGCAGCTGTTAATTTTGTTTTTATATAACAAAGCACGAAAGTAATTATTATTTGTATAAACCGTTACATTTTTATTCATGGAATAGTCATAATAAATCCAACTCGAGTTGACGAGTTTCATCAGATAAAGTCGATAAAGTCGATAAACAGTCGATAACTGGGATTACCTATGAAAAGTCCAAAGAATAGAATACAACAATAAGAAGAAAATAATAATTTTCATCCAAATGTCAATTCCATTTCCCTTATGAATTTAGGGTTCAAAATTTTACTGGCTAATTATGCAGCTACCTATAAAATGTAATCGACTTTTTGTATGATACCGGTACTATGCCGCATGAAGTTACCCTCCTGGTGTAGCTGCAACTTCTCAATTTAACCTGTAGCGCATCGAGTCTACTGGAATGCTAGCAGGCGGAATTCGCTGAGCGTCAATATTATTATCCAGATCGCTGAAGCGTAATTTTATATCACGGAATATTTTCTCCAGCTTTCTTCCTTTGACTCCATTTTCTATTCTACTAACAGTAAATACTTTTCCGGTAGATAGCATTTAGATATTTTATGAACTTCGTGTACTATTCATGTTCTTGTACTTTTTGACGTAAATAATATTCAGCGTTTGAATTGGATCGACG
Organism: Ectobius pallidus; assembly: GCA_964059195.1. NCBI lineage: Eukaryota > Metazoa > Arthropoda > Insecta > Blattodea > Ectobiidae > Ectobius > Ectobius pallidus. The sequence goes on from CAXKWD010000006.1 coordinate 120,259,786, forward strand.
ACATTCGAATCCTACAATTGTAAGATTTTTAAAAGAAATATTTTTAAAAATTGGAGCTGCTGTAATAAAATTGTCAAAAAGAATATAATAGCAGTTTATGCTTTTTATAAACAAGTATAATGAAGTAAGCAACTGTAATAGGGTGACCAGATTTCCAAAACCAAGAAAGGGACACTTTGAAGATTTTATTTCTTTAAAAAAGAAATAAAAACAGGACACGACATAGCCTACATGAAAATCGAATGACATGATTCTGAACATTCGAGTTAAATGCATGAATAAAGTGTTAATGGTTACAGTTACATAGAATATGAATTGCCGTTATATTTATGCGAATATATTGTGCTCTTCCAAAGGTTATATTATTTCAGTATTCTCTCATAAAAGTCAATACAATAAATATTTTGCTTGCTCAAATGCTGTCATATCTGAAGGGCTTCAGTGTTTAGTCGGAAAAAAACGGAATGACATGCTGTAGGCTACATAGCAAGTTGTTTGTTGTTGCGTCTTCTCTCAAGAAGGGAAATTCTTAATTTAAATCCCGTGTGGAACTATGCTTCCTTTTTGGCATGATGAATTATCACTGTTCGTTGCAGCATTTTCGGCTTATTGCAAAGAAAGTGCCTTCAGAAAGGTGGATAGTAGATTAATATAGTAAATTATAGAATGTATATAGGCTACGCGTATTTGAACAAGTCATTCTCAAACCTTAAGATATCCAACCAGACATCCGCAAACTAGAAATGCTTCGCGAAAAATTCAAAATCTGCAAGAGCCTAATAAGATAGACCAATAAAATTATAACAATTTTACTGTAGGATTTTCAGTTGTTGTGCCTTTCTCTTTAAGAAATAAACGGCTGCATGTGGCAGTCTATTCAGTATTTATACATTCAGTGAGGTTTTGGGGCTATAATTCGATGGTGTAGTGGTTACAACTTGAAAGGGAAGTTTTAAAACGAAACATTTAACTCAATACTGTTTCTCCAATACATTTAATATTTGCTTAGAACATTACTTGCAAAGAGCTACAGCAGAAATGTTTAGCGTAATAAAGGCTTATTTTCCTTTACTGTGTCATTGCTATCTTAGCATGCTTTTGTTTGTTTCTCATATTTTCAGTTGCCATGGAATTTTTAGGAGATTATAATTATTTTAGGCAGGAAAGTATTTTTAACAGAAATTTCTAAAGATCCTTTAAATTAGATGCAATTTTATTGTTCCTTATTAAATTGTTACGAATAATAGACGTTTTAGCTAGTTACAATAAATTCCAATTTTGCCTATGTCAATCCATGTCAGGCTGTATCTTTATAATTATTTTAGGCAGGAATGTATTTTTAACAGAAATTTCTAAAGATCCTTTAAATTAGTTAGTTACAGTTTTATTGTTTCTTATTAAATTATTACGAATAATAGAAGTTTCAGCTAGTTACAATAAATTTCAGTGTAGCCTATGTCAATTCATCTCAGTCGAAGAAGTGAAGGAGAAACTAGGCAATCAGAAACTAGTGGACCGCTGAAGAAATAGAAATTCCGGTAACATAAAATTGTATTGTCTTTGCGGAATATTTTATTTCTCACTCTCATGTTACCATACAACCGTTTCGGGGATGAAATTGAAAATAAGTAATTTAATATCACTTTCATACTTCCCTCCCCAAAAACCTGGGATATAATAATATACATATTATCATACTTCGTATGGTATACTCTATGTCCAGGGTAGAGAAAGTTATTGCATCACATTGTGCATTATTTTCGTGAATTTCATTCTTCAATTTGTATTTACACCAATGAATTCTATCGATAGCTTCTCTAATTTGCCCAGATCCCGTATCATTTACTTCCAAAGCTACCTGTGACCACTGCCAAGGTATTAAGTATCCTCGAAAACATTTGATTTTTGGCATTTAAAATCATGAAGGTACTGTCAAAATTTCAAGTCTCTACGTATTATAGTTTAGGCACTACATTGATTATCTGTCAGTCATTCAGTCAGTCCTTCATCCAGTCAGTCAGGACAAAGCCTCTTATATACCTAAAGAGATTATTGAGCAGGCTTACATGTGATATTACGATCTACTATACGAGGCCCAGGAAAATAAATAGGCATATCTTTTGCTCATAAAGTTTCTTCCTATGAGACCTAACCGTTAGGTCAAATTGTGAAACAGTGTATTTACTGTTATACCGTGGCTAAACATTCATTACGCTGTAGCAATTTCAATTAATAACTTAGACATATTGATGTGGAATGGGTCTTCCCACGTGGCATTTCTGTTTTTAACATCGTTAGATTTATGTAAGTTTGGGTGAGGCTTTGAAGAATAATTAATTGAGACGCCAGACTGTAGTGTTATGGAGGAGCCTGATTTACTCAGAAGAGAGAGAGAGAGACTTAACTCAGAGATAAAATAAATCAATGCAGTTCTTCTGCATGTTAATCACTTCTACTCAGAAACTAGTAAAGCTACATTTTATTGTCTTCAGTAATTTAAAACTGCAATTATTCCAAACCGTGCTTGTGGTGACCAGTGAGATTCAGATTTTCGCAGGAGAATAGCCGCTGTTAGAATTATAATTCTTCTTTTTATTGACGAGGAAGGTCAGATGTTAATAGGTTACAGTGTCAAATTAAAACTGAAGCGTGATGCTATTTATGAATTACTGGAATTACTTGTCACATGTTTTCTTACTTACACGTTTAATTTCTATTCAACTACACTAATTCAAACTGTCACAAATTCATACGATTTTTTCGTACGATGAAATTTCGTGTTTAAGCTACAATTACAAAACGTATGAGGCAGAACATAATATTAACACTTACAATTGGAACAAAAAAGAACACCACTTCAGTTCTATATTGAAATGTTTAGTCAAGAGTCTGAAATACACACTGTTACATTATTAGTACAAGATTATGATTGATGTGGCACTGTGAGCATATTTTTCTGAGAAAGATTTAGGCCGAAAGAAACTATTTCTTCAACCAGCAACAAAGTTTTTCATTGTTTTTGTTTTCCTTTAGGAGTCCATTAACCAATACTAAACTGTAAATGTCCTTCTGTGTACACATTGTTTCTGTTGCTTTTGAATAATTGAACTCTCTTGCAGTTCTGAGGTGGCCGTAGAATGGCTGTATATCAACCAGAGAGATCCTTAATAACCAAAATAATTTTTCTCATGCGGCATCGAAGCTCGTCTTATTCAATAGCGTAAGTGCATTGAACTGAGAGGGGACTATGTGGAAAATAATGTACAAGCAAACATTCTTCCTGCAGTGAAATAGTGGGAAAAATTAATTGGGCATTTGATTCTCCCTCGTACATCGGCAATTATTTCACACACAAAAAAAGGATAAAGATAGCATTTAAACATCACGTCCCATCTTTTCTTTGTATTTGTAATTATTTTATTTTTTATCTCGTCCTCTCTTGCATTTAAGATCTAGAAGCCCACTTGATGTGATTGACGTTGTGAAGAACAAACAACAGCTGAGAAGTTCATTCAAAACGAACCTGGAGGAGTCAGTATGTGTTTAACTTTAGAAAGCTCTTTAACAAGATTTTTTTAATTTGTTTTATTTTTATACAGGCTAGGATTTAAATGCACGGTAAATCAAGCATCACTAAGAAAACAAAAACTAAAGAATTCTCTGTGATGTTTTCATTACCGTGGAATATTTTATTTCTCAAACAACATGGGAGTTCGTCTGATATAATTATTTCACTCTTCTTTGAGAATACAGCTTCAAAGTATTTTTATAAATGAACTTAAAATTACAATACGAAAAAGGAAATCAGTTCCAAAAACCTATAAACAGAGCTATTTAGATTATTCTAGAAGTGTTTCTGTCTGCTCTTGCTTAAACTGAAGATGATAATTAAAAATAAATACATTCAATACTATAAAACCCATACAAATAAAAATCCGAAACATTTTATTCATTCTACATAAAAAGGTTATAAACTATGAAATAAAGTAAAAAAGTGCCCAAATGAACCTTGTTTACTGAGAATAAAATGAGCCGAAAACTTCATTTTAACCAAATATTTTTCACTGAAAGAATTCTAAAAACTGTTCCTCATGTCACTACCAGGCAATATTATGTTTATTAAGTTATACAAGGTGGGTTTCTAGTAGGCTATATTTTTTACTTCCTCTGCCCGTACCGTAGGTACAATAGGTAGAGGAATTATTGTTTTCGACACCCAAATTCGACATTGAGTTTTTAACATAAATACACGTTTTGAGGTCACCTGAATCCAAGAATACTATTTCGGAAACATGTCTATGTTTCTGTGTGGTGGTGTGGATGTTAAAAGCCTTGCTCCAGACGGAAAATCGTATGAAAACATAATTTTGTATTTGAGTCAGGTACCTTCTGAGGATGTGACACGAAGATTGGCGACAAATTTATCTTATTTTTAAGGGAACTTTACATTAAATTTTTTTTCATGTTTCGCGATTTTCTTGAAAACGATTCTAACGATTTCCTTTAGAATTTTTACATGGGTTGCTTTTACTAAGTGCTAAATCTTTTATTTGAAACCTTTTCGAAAAAAAAAAATATATATATATATCTGAAGGGTAGTTTTAAGCCACTCACTCTGAATACGCGCTCTTTGCAATATGGCCTCTTGTTCTATTGTAGAATGTGAAATGAGAAAAATGTATTGGCTATGCTTAAAGCAAAGAAAGTTACGAGAGTACATTACTGTAATCAGATTTTATTTGAGTTATGTTTCCTTCCGGGATGGGATGTGATGTGGTAACGACATTATCTTCGTTTATACATTTAATTTACATGAAGAGAATGTCATACATAATAATTATATTATACTAAGAGGCTACCATTTATTTGGGCAGAGGAAGTTACGTGAATTTCACATCAGATTTTTTTACGCTTCTTTGAGAATACTATTCAAAAGTATTTGTTCAGGAAAGTGGAGAGGAATTTAAGGTAAAGAAATACAGTATAACATAAGTTTGTATGAACAATTGAATTACTCACTTGATTTTAAACTTTTTCTGTATGTTTTTTTTTTCTATAATTAAAATAGGTTTTAACTTAGATTATGAATACATTGAAAGATATACTTAAATTCATTAACCACAAAAATACAAATATTTAGGTTGATAAATTTCATGTTGTTTTTCTCCTACGAGGGATTTGTATGTCGTGTATAAAATAATTCCACCCATTCCCTTGTATAATATGTTTTTGTTAAAATGTCAGCTCATAGCTTTGTCAAATCTAAAATGTATACTTGTCAATATTATAAAAAGTAATTAAAAATTATAGCCGTCAATATTTATATTTCATCAACCGCGTATGGTAAGTTGAACAATACACATTTTAAAAACACATTTATTGTTTACACTATTAATTATATTTACTTGTATTATTTATATTTATATCCTAATCACGATATTTACAGTTTAGAGTTTCATATAACTTATTCCTAGGAAATTCCTTAAATCTCCATCACTATTAAATCCGTCACGGAAGAAGACATTGTTTGTTAGTAGTGTATTATTTTATTTCCAAAATTTATAAGACCGCTTTGCCAAACACACGTTTAGATTTAGACATTTCGTGCCTACGTTATGAAATACATTTCGGTAATTAAGGAACGAAAAAATGCATGAATATTTACTTAACTTGGAGGCATGCTGTGGTACATTTGATTGGATCCTGCGTCATAAACCAGGTTCGATCCTCATTCCATGTTTCTGACAGGATGGTCAATACGATTTTCCAGTTGGCCTAATTGTTCTTCCCATTGCCCTGGAATCGACTTAAGTCTCTAACAGAAATTAGTACCAGGATTAATCCTGAGGGCCGAGGTTGCTAGTGCCTAATTCTGATAACTCTACTACCTTAATGTACGGATTCTCTAAAAATCTGGGAGCCTAAAGCACGAAGAACTTTAAGTGTTTTAATGATTCATAATAAGAATGAACTGACTTTGTATTCTTAACGTAGACCTAATACACACAAAAAAAAAACATACAAGTAGAAGAAAAAACGCTTAATTACATAGATGTATTTAAATTATTTCACAGAAAATAAAATAAAGAACGAACATATTTAGGCTACAAAGAAGGGGAAACGCGGGTGTTAATAAATAACACCGAAATATTTTACCTGTATATAGAGGAGACTAAGACAAACAGCTTTTATTAGGAGCTTTTTGCTCTATGACGTAAAATGTGTATGCTAGAGGGCATTAAAGTCATTATAATTAGGTGCGCATAAATAAATAATTTCGCGAAATAGGGTTAAAATGTCCATTAAGTAGACTTCATGCCTTCCTAATGATCGATAAAAACCTGACTCTTAATCATTCGTCAATAGCTATATCATAGGCTAATTTAATGTTTCCATAATCTGCAAAATTTACAGACTAATCACATGACTGGTCGCCACTGCATTAGTCGTTTTTTTATTCGTAACTACTGGCTACAGTGTTAACAGCGAAGTTCCTTTGTTTTGCATTTTTTCTAATGTTAGAAGTCAGTGGCGGCCATGCTTTGGGAGATTTTATGCTGTAACAGGAAAAATTGAATCCATAGAGCAAAAATATCTTAATAAAATGTGCTTGTCTATGCCCCCTCTACACACAGGTAAATTATTTCGGTGTTATTCATTAACACCCTTTATAACCTTAAACACATAACAATTAGGCCTATCTATTTTTCTTTCAATTGTATCATAAATCAAGATTAGCGAACCTTGAAAATTTTATTTACATCTAGTATAAATTAAATTTCTTGATACAAATGACATATTTCGAAGTGTTATTTTTAATAATAGTTTCCACACCTGTACCAGGCAGTTATATAAAGATAAGGAGATATAGATTATATCCTGTGCTACCGAAACAGAAGCTGAGTATACGGAGAGGTTATGTTATTCATGAGGATGCACGCATGCACACACCCAAAGTGCACGATTCCGAATGGGCAGGTCGTGCAACATGGGTGGCTGTGGATGTCTAGGTGACATGCACAGCCGACACCCGGCCAGGCACCTGATAATTACAGGATCACCATTAATCAAATCTGATAACTCACAACTAATGCTTCTCCATTTGCATTTAAAGCTCTTACCTATTATCCAAATTATATGTGTTTAACTTGGAATTAGATAAAGATAAGAATAATTAAAGATAAATAATCCTATACCAGATGTAGGCCTAAATACAGCGTGATTTCATCAATTTAATGAGTGAATGAGTTTATCATTCCATTAGTTGTGGAAAGATGCATTCTGTTTTACTCCAAGTCACTGCAATAATTTATTCGAAATCAACTAATAAAATGCTCTATTTAAATAATATACACCCTCTGTTCCGTATGCAGTGACCTGTTATCACATCTTTCTAATATTGATCACTTTTGGTTGTAAGCGTATCAGAAGATCTGCAGCATAAAACACTACGGCGATGAAACTTATTTAACCATAAAGCGACATCTCACCTTAAAGACATCAGGAAATATTCAGGAAAGAGCAAACCCCAGATTCTTATTTCTCTTCTTTTTTTTCTTCCCCTAACACAGAGGGATGCAAAAAAAAACTTGTCATGGGATTATCGCGTCTCATGTGTCTTTTTCAATAATGCAAACAGGTAAAATTCATAACCTATTTTGCTGAGAAAAATTCTTAGTTGTTAGCAACGTTCTAAACTTATTACAGTGGTACCCAACTTTAATTCATGATCTTAAAACCCTGTATATGTAGACCTACTTTCATGCAGAGCGCGGATTATTTATCTTTATCTCAAAGGCTCTTAGTTTTGTTTTACATAACAAAGTGAGAAAGTAATTATTATTTGTATAATCCGACACATTTTTATTCCTGGAATAGTCTTAATAAATCCAACTTGAGTTTACGAGTTTATTGATAAATTTGTAAACTCTCGTGGAATTACCTATGGTAATTAAACCCATTACATGGGCTGGGAAAATAATTTTATCGTTAAGTGAATTTTACCACTAAGTGAAAATAATGACACAACAACTTGGGAACAATGCTGCTAGAGTATGCTGTATGCAATCTATATCAGTACTGCAAAAGTACGTTGTATGAAGTCCATAATGACGTACTGGTTATTATTTTATACGTGGACGTGGTTATTTTAGTGGCGGAACGTGGTATAAAAGAAACGTTCACTCGTTGTGCATTCTCCCCTACTATTTCATCGAAATCTAATTCAATATTTGTGACAGTAGACTGACCTAAGTAAGATATTCAAGGTTAGGATAGGTTTGGTTTGGTCAATTTGTAGGTTAAATTCTATCTAATGTCTAAGGGCCGCATCTGGTCCGCGGGCCGTATTGATCACTGATCTAGACCAAAGTTCTATAGACTTCTCTAGAACTAGGCTACTACATATAGTCTTAAGAAATATTCTTATTCTGACAAGACAGGTTTGTTCTGTACATTTGAAATCATCTAGATATCATCACAATACAATCGGGATTCAGGACCGTGTAGGCGACTGAGGACAATTCGTATTGCCACAGGTGTGGGAGATGTTGCATAAACATGGCAAAAATCCGGAGCTCGAACCTGCGACCCACAGTGCACACAGTAGGAAACGCCTTAGCCCCTAGACCACCAGGTTTAATGACTGCATGCTGCATTGTTCCAGATCGGAGATGGTTGGTGTGGATATGAGACATAAATTGTGATGCTTTATTGTTTTTCATCACCATGGTTACTGTGCGCGCAGTCAACTTGTTAGTACACGCAACGCCCTGGAGGGTGCGGTCGCAGTCATTTGAATAAAATATTGAAAAGAACGATTCGTTTGAATTAATGGGCAGGCAGAATTTAATGAACGCGATGTTGAGTGGAAACTTTTTTGCATGTGCAGCAGTGTATGAAGTTGTGAAGTTGCACGATGCGAGTTTTCTGCAAGATCCTTCAATCCGCTGCCACACCTTTTCTTCACAAATAAATATGACGCCATGATTTCTTTAGTTTAGGCCAAGCAATAGAATTAGCTTGAACATTTTATATAGTGTTAAAAATAAATTTTTACCTCTGTAGAAACATTTCAGGGGACTGTACCAAGAATCGCAGTCAGTGGCTCTTTTTTTAAAATTTATTTATTATTTTTTATTTATTTAATTTATTTATTCATTATTTTTTTATGATTAGGTTCCGGAAGTTTATGAAAAATCATATATTTTTTTTTTTAGTATTTATTTATTTATTTATTTTAATTATTTATATTTATACAAAACAAAACAAGACCACCCGAATGAGCAAGCGCTCGTGCTCGGGTACAGTTCAGCCATTTGCATTACAAAATACAAATTACAAAATACATAAAGAAAATATAATTAAATCAAAACCTAAAAAAATAATAATAATAAAGAAAGAACAGAAAAGTAAAAAGAAAAAAGGAAAAGTAGTAAAAACAAAAATTGAAACCCTGAGTTATTACAAATAAAATCGTTCCTTAATTGTCTACTAAGTACAGAGTGAAGTAACTTTTGAACTATGAAATAAGATTTTTGATTAACTTATTGAATTTTTTGTTGTTCATATGTACTATTTCTGGATTTTTAATAATGCAGTCTATTACATGCTAGTGTTAAAATGTGTAGAAGACAAGAAAGAAATAACAGAAATTGTTGGTTTCATTTTGCAAGTTGCTGCATATTTTGTTAGTTTTGCTTGATATGCCTATTAAAATATTTGTTCAAATTTTATTAATCTGTTACATTTTTAACGGCATATTTCTGACATATTTGAAATATTGTGCGTATCTCTGTTAATTCAAACATATACAACATATATGGCTAAGTGAATGCTTTGAGAACAATTCATAGTCTAATGTTTTTGGAATTGATTGTATAATATTTAAGCGACGTTTCACATCATTAGTTTTCAATTTACTAAATTTGTTGCACTGACCTTGTCTTTTAAAAAGTGTTTTAATGTAAGTGTATTCAACTTCTACTATTTTTTTTAGTAAGTTATAGTGCAATTCAGCTACCAAGATAACGTACAGTTTTCAAATTACTTAAATGACAGAGCACACTTCATTGGTCTCGGAGCATATATTACAAATTTTAATTGCATATTTTTATTTATTTATTTACTTATAATACATTTTTGAGATACATTAGTTAATTACCCGATGAGTAAGATGCTCATGTTCGGTATAGTTCAGTTTGTTCAGTGGATACAAATAAATAAATAACACAAAAATTTAACTGAATATTAAAATGTACAACCTAGAATATTGAGGAGCAAAGTTGGAGAAGTTCTAACAACATGTGGTGCAGATAATTAAATAGTTCCTTAAATATCATGCATTTTTCGATTTCTGATAGTGCATTAACTTCTCCGGACCTTATTAATGATGAAGTAGAGGACAGATGATACATGGTAGGAGAAAGAGGATAATGCGAGAAAACTTACCCTATCTCATTTTGTACACCACAAATTGCACTGTGGATTCGATCAAAGGACTTGGCGGCAGGAAATCATCCGTTTAGGTTATAGGACGACTCTAAACCTATTTACAATGGTCCATTATCAAACTGATAATATCTTACTTCTTTTATTTTAGAGTAGAGCTGCATAGGATTAGACTAAAATGGAACAAATTGTAATCCAGCTTCAGTATGATTCAAACATTATCTTCCTTTTTTTTTTTAATATAATAAAGTTATAAGAAAATGGTGAATTTTAAATGTATTACTTCTCTTGGGATAAATGTAAGTTGGTTTATTTTGTTTCGTAGCTTCATCTAAACAAAGCATTTTACTAAATGGAACCTGATACATAATGTTTTTGTTAATAATAGAATACAAGCAAAATTTAAAAAAAAACAACAATATAAAAACACTGTTAGACTAGGCCTAATATCACTGTCTCTGACTATGTTAAATAAACAAAAATAAAATTCACACTTCGAAATATTTAATCAACACAATCACTTTCAGGTTGTTGTGTTAATATTTATGTTTTCATTGAAGGTATAACTAAAATTGCATAAAAAATCAAATTTAATTAAATTCGCATATAGATTAATAATAAATAAGACAGTTAATAAATAAGAAAATAAATAAATAAATGTTATTCTCATTGAGCTTTACACCAATAGATGGGGTCGTATACCAAAACTCTAGCTTTGAAATTGTGCAAAATAGAAAGTTCTCCTATGTCCACATTGTCACACTACTGAAGATTTATTACCCTCGAAAATTATTTTTTGCCGGGTTTGAACGGGAGACCATATAACCATGTATTCATTAAGACCGTCTATTGCGTATCGTTTCGTAAAAAATATATCATTTTACATCACCTTACAACATTTTGCTATAAATGCTTATCACTGATTTTTAAATGCAATTAACACTTGATATAAGAACATTTCAATAGACACATTTGTTGCTAATGTCTTTAAATCTACTTCATTCGCAAATTAACATATCTCCTTCTCTAACTATCAGTTGGCAAAGTGTCAACACTAGATTCACTTCAATTAACTGAAGTAATTCTAATCAAATAAATTGTCTTCTCCCTCGCCTTCTCGTCTCCATTTCTACTCCTTTTGGAGAACGAAAAAGTGTAATTACCGCTATACAAACAAGAATTCTTGCACAGCAAGTGCGGGGTTGCGTTTACTCAATGTAATTACATTCATGTACACAGTCTCACAAGATTTATGTTACTATTTTCACTTCATCTTATCAATAACATTAATCTGCAACAAACTTATTCTATACAAGAAATAAGAATTACTAATAATTAGGGGGCGGATTTCTATGACATGTTATATTTTCCCCCATTGGATTATTTCAGGTTTCCGGCTAATTTAAACCCGATTCCAAGCATCCTGGCGAAATTGGAACGGCTTTTATTGTGCTTATAACTGCATATTTAGGAAATTTTCAACTATTGTAGCATATTTAGTACAAATACGCATATTTAGGTAATTTTTGGCATATTTGTGAGCATATTAAAGAAATTTTGAAGTTTCATATCATATTTTGTAAATTTTGCATTATACTGATACTTTCTGAGAATTTACAGATATTTTCTAATATCTTAACATATTATATTAATATTATAATATATTAACATATTATGTTATAATATATTAACTTTATATTTTAATAAAATGAATTGTAATGAAACTTAAAAAGATATACATAATGTGTAAATAGTAAAGTCATATTTTAAATTCTATTGGTCATATTTCAATGTTTTTTAGGTCATAAATGCATGCATATATCCTATTTTTTAGGTCATAGAAATCCGCTCCCTACTAATAATGTTTTAAATCGTATTTTGGAAAGTTAAAAACGAAACTCTGTTTAAAAGTGAAGCAGTAATAAAAAAAAACACTAGATTCATTCTCTTCTTTAGTCCTTAAAAGACGGTCTTCAATTCAATGCTCCAATTTCAAGGTTTTAAAAAGTAGTCTGAAACTTTGGCCTCGCGAAAAAGTAAATAAAACGTAGCCTACTTAAGGACAGACCATAGCAGACCGCCTTCGGACTCCATTTAGTCTCCTGTGAGCATGCTTCGGCATCCTTCCAGCTCAATTGAAAAAACATTTTGCCCTTTTCGGATACTTTCGGGCAAATTGGTCACCTTTACGCAAATTATAGAATATTTCTTTTTAATTTATTTATTACTCAAAAAATTACATTCAATATTAAACCACATACAATAATATAGCCAGTCTTTAATGAGAAAATTTCTTGGATGATCCCAAAATGAAAAATAATAGCTACTAATAAAAATATCCATTACGCCTTCAAAAAACACTGTGCTATTAATTTTTAATTACAATCGTTCTTACTGAGTATGACTTTTTTTAAAGTTATAGTAGAGACGTCATGCTTCGTGTATATATATATATATATATATGTATATGTATGGGTCATAGGCGTATCGAGGGGGGTTTTGGGGGTTTGAACCCCCCCCCCATTGATTAAAAAAAGGAAAATTATATAATATTTTTAAGTCTGCCCATAAATTACTTAATGCAAGTATAAAGCGTGGGAAGCTTAAAACTCGTTATTTTGCGTCTTAATTTTTAAAATTTTCCGGGTGGAACCCCCGGAAGCTTAAAACTTGTTATTTTTCATCTTAATTTTTAAAATTTTTCCGGGGGAGACCCCCGGAAGCTTAAAACTCGTTATTTTGCATCTTAATTTTTAAAATTTTCCGGGGGAGGGCCCCCGGACCCCCCTCTCCCTGGGGGGTATTCCATACACCCCAGACCCCGCGGATGTTATAACCCCCCCCCATATGGTCGGCCTGGTTACGCCTATGGTATGGGTATATATACTTGAACACATATTATATATGTATGGGGTGGGTTTCTGCTTTCTAATCCATCCAGGGCAAAGCGATTAAGTATTGGGTAAGTCCTACTTAGTCCCAGAAATTTAAAACACGAGCTGCTCCCCCGTGATCAAAGTGTTTTATTAAGTGGCAGAATGGTACTTTATAAGATTGTGTGGGAGACGGTAAAATGTCTGTCCGTCTGTGTGTCTGTACGCGCGATAACTCCAATACGCTTTATCGGATTTTCATGAAACTTGGTACAGGGCCTACGCATTTATAATGTCCATGGCAAATCAGTTGACCGGTACCGGGGTAACGACTAATTAAAGGAAATCATTACTATACTATAATTCCGCGGTGCTTAATCATTGAGGCCTTAACTCCAATGTAGTCAGATGTTTGTTTATTTCGTTGATCAAGTTGAAATTGCTATATGAATACTGTTATATACAGAAGATATATTACTGTGAAATAATTAGACCTACGTTTGTTAAGCTGAGTTCTTTGCCAGTGCATTTTGTGAAATGTTGACATACTTTAAAAATTTCTTATATTAGTGTATACGAGTATGAATTAAGGTTAAGTATCAAACTTTAGACCTCTGTTCTTCCGCTAGCCCTGCTTAATGAATCTATCTGGAGCTTAACTCGGACGTAAATTATAAAAATAACTTATTTTCTGCATATCATAATTGCAATTATCACTGATCAAACAAAAGCATTCTGGCACTTTGTTATCAGTTTACCTGATTTTATTCTGACTGAAGTAGGTCAAATGACTTTATCTGAGTTCTGTATATTCGAAAACTGTATATTCGAAAAATAATATCCTCGTGGAATCACTGGTTCCCTTTATCTGTCTTAGTTTCATTTGCATATATGCTAACAACATCCTAACTTCCTTTTCCATCATCCTTATTCTCTTTGTTCGTTATTTTTCCAAACTTATTTTATGCTATCCTTGTATTATACAAGTACATTTTTTTTTACAATGTACCATACACATTACATTTAGTAGGAGTGCTTTTCAATGTTATGCTGAAGCTTTCTTTGTAATCACCAACAAAATAAACGCATGGCTGAAGAGTGACTGACGAGAACAGAAAACAGACAGCTGACGCTTTAACATTTTAATGTTACTTGTATAAACGGAATTATACATTCAGTATGGTAATGAAATTCTTATTTATTTCCTTCATAACTTGTCGAAATATATGACCTTCCTCTCTTTAAATATTTTTCTGTTGAATCCATCAAATAGAAAACGGCTTAAAACCACAGAATATTGTTTCTCTTGAACATTATTCACTTGAGAATGTTTTAGGAGAAAAGTTTCTCTGACACTGGGATTCGAACCCATTACCTTCGGATTTATGTGTCAATGCTCTACCAACTGAGTCAGAGTACTAGTAAATTGTCGAGATGGAATCTCTCTCCTATGAATGATTACCTTTAAAGGTCTATAGTTTCTAGTCTATAGGTATTATGTATATCTCATAATACCTATAACAGGTCTATAGTTTTATAAGTATTATATTGTATCATGAGGCACCCGAATTTTGTGGTTTTATGACCGGGTTCCATTGTTATTGCACAGTAACATTTAATATATATATATATATATATATATATATGCGTGTGTGTGTGTGTGTGTGTGTATGTGTGCGCGCATATGTGTACGAGTATATTCACTTCTTTCTGTGTATATCTGTGTGATTATGTGGGTATGAGTGAGGAAAGGAAGAGGAGGAGCTTGAAGCATTTCTCCCCCCCCCCCCTCGAATAGCCGGTCTAATAAAAATAGAACATTAATATATCTTTCGCCAGGGAGTTTTTCTTATGGAATATTTGACTGATACAGATTAGGTGATGCCAAAATACAGCCGGGACTCAACGGGCGGCAATACAGCACTTCATAAATCTGTCTATCCTGCACGGCTGCTTAGGTCTTGCACTAATTTTCAGATTGCTCTTTCGCATACATGTATATTTTATGTTTGTCTTACAGTGTGGAACACGAAAAGAGACGAACTGAAATAGATGAAATGTATTTCCGATCAGGTGCATGACATGTTCTTTATTTAAGATGTGTTTGTGATGATCAGGGCCCGGATTCTAATGACATGTCATCTTTTTATTGATGCTGCTTAGACATTGCCAGCTTGTAGGTGAATCCTAATCATGGTCCCAATATTATAGAAATGCATTTTTGTTAGGTCATTTTTTGTCATTTTATGCAATTTTATATTTTTAGGGCATTTATTTTAATTTTACGTCATTATTTTGTCATTTTCGTGTCATTTCCTTTTTTAGTTAGTCATTTTCATGCATTTACATTCAGTATATTAACTTTTTTGTCGTTATTCTTATATAAATTATATATGAAATCTATTAATACGTTTTTTGTCGTATTTTTTCTCATAGGATAATATAAATTACTAGGTTAGTATGTTGCAACATTTTTGTAGGATCTATTTTAAAAACTACTTTCTTACTTTTCTTCTCAAATGCTCCAATCAAGAACAAAGTTTTTAGACCTACAACAGCCTTTCTACGTTCACAGTTTTTAGAATCTACTCTTATACAATTCAACGGCCCTAAATAGCGTGCTCACTCGCTCGCCCACTTCGTGAAACATCGGGTATACTTGGCGATGTTCGTCTCTCGCAGTCTAAACTTTCACGAAGAGTACAAAATTAGGAAAACCATTTCTTTATTTTATAAGGCCTAAGTGAAATGAACACAATGAACAAATATTCTAATTTTATTTTTACTTACAATTTTCATAGCTCTGAACCACAAACATTTTAAATAAACTGTCAGTGTAAATTTCTTAAAAATCCTGGAGTCAATTAATAATGGCGGGCGAAACTGCGGGCAGTATCGCGGAAAAAAAAAATCCAAACAAAATAACTCCTTCCCTTGAAGAATTATATAAATTCTGAAAATCACACTGAATTTATCAAATAAAATTCACATCATATTCATCTGTCGACAAACAGTTGAGAAACAGTACGTATTATGTGTTCACAGTTAGCTTTGGAACTGCATAATCGAATCTGCGATCGTTTTTCCTGGCGGCGCTTTCTAATCGTGGAATGTACTCTACTGTTTCATTAATATTATTAATGGCTTAGTTTATGAATGATTCGCGTGCAAGTGTTAATAAATATAATGCTTTAATAATTATTATACTCTTAATTTATATATTTCAATTAATTATCGTGGGCGAAGCCGCGGGCACCTGCTAGTACTGTACAGAATGTCGAGGAATTATAGCTATTTTGTTGAAAGAGTGAATTTACTGGCAACGTTTTCTCATGGAATATGTTTGTTACACATTACTTTCAAGGTGTTCACCGCAGTAATCGTAATTCACTCTCTATCTTTCGATAGAAGAACATTACTGTATTCCGAGCGGGGTATGATGCACTAAAAATGTAGGCCTAAAGCGTTAAAGCAGGGTTTGTGCATGCGCCTGCAAGATGAGATTAGACTACACGCAGTACTCCCGTGGAGAAGAAGTTGCCACATGAATCGGCAGGGGTTATCCTATGCATGCGCCTGGACGTTCCGATTAGACTACACGCAGTACTCCCGTGGTAAAGTAATTGTCGCATTAGTCGGCGCTTTAACTGGAATCAGTTTATGAAATAAACACAACAATACAGTTTAATTAGAAACGAAACCCTTGGAAATAAAGCCGTAAAAAGGGAAAATGTAAACATAAACATAAACAGAATATTTCACCACAATAAATAGCATTTTCTCAATCATTATTATTCCATACGGTACTTCATAAAAGTGATAACTAGGGGGCGGATTTCTATGATATGTCATATTTTTCCCCTTTGCATTATTTCAGGGTTCCGACTAATTTAAACCAGATTCCAAGCATCCTGGTGAAAATGGAACGGCTTTTATTGTGCATATAACTGCATATTTAGGAAATTTTCAACTATTGTAGCATATTTAGTATGAATATGCATATTTAGGTCATATTTTCGGCATATTTTTGTGCATATTAAAGAAATTTTGAAGTTTAATATATTTTTGAGCTGTTTCATTAATTTTTATTAATGATTTAGTTTATGAATGATTCGCGTGCAAGTGTTAATAAATATAATGCTTTAATAATTATTATACTCTTAATTTTTAATTTTTTAATTAATTATCGTGGGCGAAGCCGCGGGCACCTGCTAGTTATGTACAAATTAGTCTATAACTTTGTGCGTACAATATTTTTTTATAAATAAAATATCAGTTTTTAGGTCATTCTTTACAATTATTAAGTCATTTTCTTTAAAATTTAGGGTCATTTTGTAGGTCATTTTTTAAACAATTTTAGGTAATCAGAATCCGGGCCCTGGTGATGATGGTGTTGATGGTACATGATGACGTTTATGTTGAAGATAGTGATAACTTACATTAAAAAGTTTCAAGTAAAATGTCTTAGTTCTTATTGTTAGTACGAACAAAATCAATATCGGTATAGCCATTTTTGAGCAAGTCTCGAAATACTTGATTTTCTTAGCATAGGAAAGAGTCGCCCACGTGCTTCATGTCAAATACGCTGACGATGGCGAACTTGAAAATAAGAATATTATTATTATTATTATTATTATTATTATTATTATTATTATTATTATTATTATTTCTATTAAAAAGGCAAATCTTGTGCGTACCAGTATCTTAATGAGCAGCATAAAGCACACGATTTTTTTATGAATCAATATTTATTGATCTCACGGTGCCTCAAAATTTTGCAGGAAAGATTCAAATCTTTTTAAATTAACGGTAATACACAGCATGCAGACATAAATTTTACAAATCACTACATATATGTGCTATATGTTTTATTACATTTAAGTGTACAATTTGTTTTACATTTTGACGATACAAGATTTCTAGAGTGTGATGACTGAACAAAGTGAAGTTCGGAGTCTTTAAAATACATATATATATAGGCCTAAATTTAAGAGATACAAACAACCTGCATAGGTGAACGTGTGAAAAATTACATAAACTTGATGTAAGAATTGTTTCAGATGCCCTGAGGAAGACATTTGTATCAAAAGGCCTAGGCTGCATATAATAAACATTGCTGAGCTGATGGTTTTAATTATACATTTTAGTTTAATTTATAATTTATAATTTTTACAAAGTGTGAGTTTTTCACTAAATCAACTGCGTTGTATAAAACAGTTCCTTAAAATGGGAATTATAGTTCATTCTTAGAAATATATGTAGGAGTTGTTTATACGAATGATTTACTGAAGTACAGAAATAATATTTTTTTAAATGAGAAAAGCATTAGCTTTATCTTTTGTGCCTTCTGTATACTGTACAACATAAATATTCAATGTACGAACCAATATATTGCTATCGGAGTTCCTGTAGAGGATGATTTAAGACACCCAAGTTGGCAAGGGCAAATGGAGTTAGTGCCTGGTGGCTTAGATTCCTTCCTCTTTGCAAACTGCAGGTAATGTTATACTCCACGTTCAGCACATAGTTTTACGGAATTATGATCCACTGGGCTACGGGAGAAGAAAATTGGAGATAGGGACCACGTGACCGGAATGTTTGGATAAGCGTAATTAATAGCAGAGCCCGTAATTATCCACTTTAGGGGTGCGACTTCACCCTTAGTACGTGTCGCACATAGATAAGTGGCAATCCATGACTTCCACACAACGGGAAGTGAAAGTGGATTGTATGATGCGAAATGTAGAATGTAGACCTCAGGGAAAATGTGAACATTCAATGTGGTTGATGTTAACAAAAATTCTACTACTACATGCCCAAGGGAGATGTGCTGAATGAAAACGAAACAGTATGTAGCTTATGTATGTACGAGATATTTACCTTATTGTTGTAGTTTGTCTAGGTTTAAAGTATTTACATAGTTTATACGAATCTTTAGTGTATTGATGCACTAATTTAATCTTGTCGTTGGTCCTCTCCCATTTTTTTCCAGCATTACGGTCCTACATGATGCACATTCTTTTTCGAATATTTGGCACTCAAATCACATGATCTTATGTCAGGTATTCTGCCACAAACACGGACTTTGCACTATCTTTAAATTTAAATAGGAAAAAATAAGATTGAGTTTCCAGTGTTCTGTTAAAAAAAATAGTTACTTGGTTACTAAGGCTGTTGTAATTTTTAGCCTATATTTAACTATTAGGGTCTACGATTCCTTCGTTACCTGAAAGCCTGTAGTGACGAGCTGTCGGTTCATCACATATAAAAAAAAACGGAAGGATAGGAAGAAATAGGTTTGACATGAAACGGCTGATATAATTGCCTAGAGATCCTCTCTTTTGTGGGATGGGATTCGTAAACAAAAAGCTAAGGTTTTAGTTTGAATAATCGTCTTTCAGTTATATGTCCACCATCAGGGTGACATTAATACTTTTTTCAGATAGGCATACTTACAAATTATGATACTACTGTATACTTTTATTTTCATATGTATGTCATTTACTCATACGGAGGCTTCATTCTTCGGGAATTTATTAAATATTTATGTAAACAAGATCGTAGTAATTTAGACGATTGAACAATAAATATGCCGTTATTTCAATCTAGTGGTAAATATGTGACTTCTTTATAAATGCGCACTTTTCGCTTATTTTCTATTTCTAAAAAATGTATACGCTGTATAACGAATGACAATCACCAGCTTAAATTATTATTAATAGTTTCCTATTTCTATTCTAAAATCTCTTTGCTGTTAATAACGACAGAAATAATATATTCTTTATCTTAATAGTATGACTTCAAGGATGTTCAGAACATCAGACACATTTTTTACGTCAAAGCTGTAGAATGTATTTAGCATATTTACACCATTTGTACTATGTGAGCAGTCTAAAATCTTAGATTTGCAGTATATTTCTGTACGATTGCTAGATAATGTCATCAATAGAGGACACCTGCTGGCGTTTTTTACTGTTCGAACTGACATTTATGTTTAGTTAGTATCAAGATAGCGTTGGGGAAAGCCATTAGAACTTGAAACTGCCTTGCAAAATATGACGGTGAAATGTACAGTTTTCTCGAGATTTTATCTGGTGTCACTGCATCTTGTTTTGCAGAACGTTTGGCTTCTTTTTGCATAGTTATAGCTGGATTGAGTAGACTTCGAATTTTTAGGTTGCTGAAATGCAATTTTAAGTGTCTAAAATAAGCTCTAAAAGATTATTGTTTTTATTTACTTTTATTTCAGCTGTGTTTATACTCCTTTTAACTTTGAGGCTATATTAGGAGTTCGGGATCTGTGTCAGTACAGTATGGTAGGCCATGGAACTATTGTTTGTCAATTGTAAATCTAATGGAGTAAAATATTTAATGGAGTAAATTTCAACTGATATTAATTTAAATGAAAATGATACAGGATGAAATGCTGAGAATGATTCATGCTATGTAAATATCCAATTCGGCGTTTGCCTTTACGACTGGGGAAACCATGAAAAAATCATTTCAAATTGGTCGTCCCCGGGATTTGAACCTGGGACCTCCCGAATGCGAGTTCAAAACGTTACCATCTCGGCCACCTCGCTCGTTTAAAAGATTATTAAATATGCTCTAAAATTGTATAATGATTATAAAATTGTTAATTTCATTTAAGTTGCCAGTTTTCACAAATATCTCAATTATAATACAGAATCATATATTTTATTAACATATACCCGATCATCAATGATCATGATCATCATAGACATACAATACTCAGGAATACATAGGCCTAAAACTCAGGCCCATATTACTAGATTTGTAATACACTACTTAACATGAGAATTTCATATAGTAGCCTATATACTTTTAAGATGACAAACTTCGTAAAGCAATAGACTTATAAACATCAACAATTAGCCTAATTTTCTTCCAGTTATTGTACACAATAGTTGACTTCACAATAACTTACTAACATTTTTTCTAGATTCTCTAGTGAAATGCAATGCCGTCTATCACTCAGTAGTAATTTGTAGGCTGAAAATTGCGCTCCACATCTTTTGAATAATTTTAGCATATGGTGGATTCTGATGGAATATTCTTGTGGCAATATTTGTGTAAAGTATTTTCAAAACCAAGGAATTATTTTCATCGACAAGACATTGCTTCTCTTTAGACTTAGCATTGAGTATGATATGCACAGTACAGTCCGAGCTAAAATTTTTATGTGAAATGAAAATAAATTGTAGAATTGTAGAATGTATATTTGTGCGCGCGCGCGTGCATGTATGTAGGCTAAGTGCATGTGTGTCGTCGGTCCGTTGATAAATTCTGAAATGAAAAACCGTTGGAAAATACATTCTGTATTCAAGGACATACTAAACATGTCTACAATTTTATCATATTTTTAATTAATAATTAAATAAATGTTGCAAATGGGTATAGCACGAACTTCCTCTCATATATGCATTATGATTTGTAGGCCTACTTTCAGTACAGCTGGACAAACAAAATGTAAAGGGTTCCTTGTACAGGCCGCCCTTAAAGTTCTAGGAAGCTGATGTTCCCAGATTTTTATACATTCGGAAGATGAATGCTTTATCACCAGTCCTCAAGGTTACTCCCGGAACTCATTTATGTTGAAGGCTGAGTTTACCCCTTGGCCGTAATAATAAATATTATCGATAACGTACGAAGTTGTATTTTAATTTAAATATTTTGTTTGTAACTGTAGTGGTCGTAGTATTAAATCAAACAGCGTATGGATAGACCTGTTCGTGGAGTTTCCATAAACCTGATTATCATTCCCTCCAGATACGCACCGTGAAAGTAAATTAACAAGCCTTTTGTAACAAAGAATAAACAATTAAAAACCAAATGTGTGATGTACTCAACCGGTTGTTGTGAGTTCTAGAGAAAATCAAGAGTGATCTTCTATTATCTTCATTTTTAACTAGCCTTCATTTGAATTTAGAACAACTGAAAACTAATTTCATATTTCATGCATAAGTCACAATCTGTACCGGATCTCTGCGTTATTAGGCTTATTTCATAGCTTGGGGACAGATTCTCCGATCCTTGAGAATATATATATATATATATATATATATATATATATTTATTATTAGCACTAGTAAGTTGAAATACATTCAGTGGACAAGTCTCTGTAAACAAGTTACTGACGTTCACATTCACAGCAACAATCAATTATCATTACTATCATTTCCGTCTCCTAATATGTACAATATCCTACTTGGAGTAAGATATGGACCATACGCCAAATACAGGCACAGCTTGCTTATTATTACCCCCAGCAATACCAAGAGAAGGGATAGTTTGTACTCACGTTTCAAAATATTTAGATATTATTTCAATTTCCAAATAATTAACTTAATATTGGAAAATATAGGCTATTTAAGCCTATTGTGAATCACAGCCCCCATTGTTTAATATCCCATAAGGCTTTTCCTCTTGGTTTTGCGGATCGCATCATTATGTGACAATAAAATTAAATAATTCAGCAAATCAATGCCAGAGCGGAATCCTAGAACCTAAAATATTAAATCCCTGCAGCTAGTGTTTATCAGTTTGAGAACTCAAAATGTTGACGAACTTCGCTACTAAGATCAAATTTAATTTTAACATCAGGCCTACTTATTTTTACGTATTATATTATATTATATTATACTATATAAATGTATTATAATACATTCTAAAGATTTTTTTTGTACTTACATCCATACGAATCAATGTTTTAGCATATTCTGAAGTGAATTTACAAAAACACTACATTTGTAGAATTATACATTCTTACAAGTCCAGCATTCACTCCTCTTACGCAGCGGGCCCGGATTCGATTCTTGGTCGGGACAGGAAACCTAGTGAGGTTTTTACAGGAATTTTTCCTCACCTGTCAGACGAATGTTGGGTAAGTTTAGGCCCTTGTGGTCCGCGAATATCATTTGGGAGCAGGGGCGGATTACTTACAATTACTCGAGGGTGTGAGGGGTATGGAATATCCCCCAAAAATAATTCCTTTTAACACAAAATAAAACACCTCTTCAAAGCCTCTCTCGTTGTATTATCCTTTAAGTACTATTGTTTGTGTCGCTTCGTTCTTGTGGCAGTCCTTTAATAAGGGAAGTTTATTTGTAGATTTTAAAATAATAGTCATTTGCATTTTGGAAACAGAATTGCCGAATATATTCCTTAAAATTATGAATCTGTTAAAATGGCATGCATTCTTCAGTCATTGCTGTTATGTAAAAAGTCGCACTTATCGTTGTTACCAAAAAATGCATTCCCTATTTAAAATCAAATGTAAAGAAATGCATAGCAGGGTTGTCAAAGAAGGGTCCAACTTCTTTATCAACGGTCGTAAAATTTTAGGTCGACAAACTTAAAAAACTATTTTCGATCCCTATATTTATAGTACTTTACTGCCATTATCCTATACGTCTACTCTCTGTCTGATGTTAAAGAAGAGATATGAAGAAATTATTTATTTGTTCCTGGGTGGTACTTTTAAATATATCTTGAATATTTATAATGCTATACGAAACCAAAGCAAAAGTACCTTGGGTTCTGTCCAGGAAAGCTTGTTTCACTAAAGTGAAACATTTACAAGTTAAATTAACTTGTACTCTCTTAAGTTTACATGTTTAGACTTTTTACGATGTATTCGTGTTATTTAAGAGTGTAAATCCATTAGACTGATATCACCTGATGAATATTCTAATGTGGTCCCTGTTAAGTCTTTGCTTACCAGTATCTGTGGTGTCTCAGTATAGATATGTAGGATTTTCAAATTTGCATTAACCTTACAAACTGTGGCCTACGTAAAATGTGGGGCATCGGACTTGTGCCACTCGCATTATCGACAATATTTACTAGTATTCGAAAGATCACGAGACCGAACCCTGAGCCGGTCAATCTGATTGTGGTTTTCAGGTGTTTTTCACGTCGTTCTTGTAAATAACGGACAGGGATTTATTTTCCACATGTTTCTCCTGTGTGGAACTTTGTCTTAAATTAATCATCTTGTCTTATAGGGCTTGGCCACAACCATATTGTCCAGTCCATGTTTATAGCCTAAGAAACCTTCAGATATGCCGCATGCATGCTCAATCAACTGGCTGATCTTGTGAAAATTATTTATATAACAAATACGTATCTAACATTTCGCGTGAATTCATTTAAGTGAGTTGACAACATAAATAAATACAAACATAAATTTAAGATCATATGAATAAAGTACAAACACAACACAACTGAGGCCTAAGTAAAATATGGGTTATCGAATTTCAGTCTTGTGGCATTTAGTTAAATGATAGTGTGTAATGTTCTGTTTTACGTTCTTTTATTTACGCATAAAGTGAGCTTTTAAAATAGGAGTGAGTGAAAAAATGTTTTTTAAAATTAACGTATTATTTTTTTAATTAATATCTACTGAACTATTCAGAATCATTACTTGTTCTTCGTAATGACGATTAGCTTGACAAAATTATTCTCTATCTATCCCAAAAGTGTTTATATTCGTTATTAAAGTGTTTATATTAGTTATTAGTTTTTCATTAGTTGATTTCCCCCATCAAGTATAAGGGCCAAACATATTCAACTACGGGGAAAAAACTTAAAACTTGACACATGTCCTTTATGACGTCATTTAAGGTAAACAATGGACATGGACAAGAAATCGAGAGTTATTTCCTTATCAATTCAATTAAGATTAATTTTGAAATTGTTATGTTTTCTCAACGAATCTAGAGGCTCTTAGCCGTATCCACCACCGCGAAAAGAAAATTAAAACACAAGAAAATCATTATCCGTGAAAGGAGAATTCAATGTCAACTATAAATAAATAAAAACACTTGAAGAAACTAGAAGCAACGGAAAGTTTCCGTGCACTCAAGAGAAAATTAATTTCTTCGTCAATGAGTTAAAATATTAAAAATCACAACAAATATCACTATCATAGAATTAAAATATTAAAATCGTATCTATGTAGGGTCCTCTTCACTGTTGATAAAATGGAGATGTATACATCTCTTCCTAAATAGGCCATCTTCAGCCTTCTGTGCATCACTCTTTTAGGAAATAAGTTTGTTTAACTCTGGCCTATCTGACTTTACAATATTTTGTGATTGAGGGTATCTATCTCTCTATATGTAAGCTGCTTTATCCTGACTGAATGAATGACTGACTGACAGAGAATCAACGTAAAACTTAAACTATAATAGCAAGAGACTTGGAATTTTGACAGTACGTTTATTTCATAATGTAAGTGTACACTAAGAAAGGATTTTGCAAAATTTTTATTTTAAATGCCAAAATCAAATGTTTTCGAGAAGATGAAATACCTTATTAAAAGAATTAAAAAAAATACAAATCACATTGCATGTACAGTTCTCAACAGTGTATTGTTGGCAGAGTTCACAGGTAGCTTTGGAAGTGCATGATATGGGACTTTAACAAATTAGAGAAGCTATCGATATAATTCATTGATGTAAATAAATAATGAAGAATTAAATCCACGAAAATAGTGCGCAATGTGATGCAGTCACATAGCTTTCTCTACCCTGGACATAGAGAATAACATTTTCTCACTTCACATTTTGATGTAAAATAAGAGTTCATATTGCAGGGACAGCATTTTCAGTTGTCTCAGCCTGAGTGTGCCAACTAGTAAAACATACACAAGTTGTAGGTATAAGGATACAAGTATTGTGCCCAGTGCCGTATTTAAGCCTAGGCAGACTAGGCAGCTGCCTAGGGCGACAGATTTGAAGGGGCGGCTTTTAAGCTGTTACTGTTTTTTTTAATAAATTAAACATTTTATTCATAACTCTTCAAAATAGAACTAATGGAACGCACAATGAAATAGAAATGAATAACACTGACAAAAATACGCACCTGTTTATTTATTTGCTTATTTATTTATTTATATTATTATTACTACTATTATTATTAGCCTACTATTTCAGTTACAATAATGCCTATTGTAGGTTACTTTCTGGTACATTCATGTGGAAATAAGGGGGCGAAAATATTTTCTCTGCCTAGGGGCGCTTAAGTACCTAAATACGCCCCTGATTGTGCCAAATCAGTAAGCATGAATGATGGAGTTGCTTGTGAAGAATCCTGTACATGCAGTTTGAGTTTATGACGGGTGTTGAGCGCGGTCAAGGTGTTAATTTGATAAGAGGGAGGGTGGGCGGGATTTGGGCTACTTCCCGCTCCGAGATGCTGCTCGCTGCCCTCTAATTCCGGTTCCGCCGTGGGCGCTCGCTCACTCCGTAATTGAAACACAAGAAAATCATCACCCGTGAAAGGAGAACTTCGACCTGAAGTTTATTTTGTTTTTCCATAACGGTGCATGCTTGATGTATCTATTAGAGAACCTTAGGGTGTGAGACTATCAACTTAATACACGATTTACAAACTGTTATTAGTTAAGGCAACAAGTATAAAAGTTGAAGCTACAATAACGGTAATAAAGAATAAAGTGCGGAACACTCTGGCAGGACGGTTAAGAATCTTTCATGTGATAAGAACACATTGTAAAACAACATTCCGCTAGCCGTAACTTTCGCTGTGCCATTAACTCATTATTTGTGGTTAAATGCTGAACTCCTGGTGGGACAGTACCTATAGTCTAACAGCTACATCTGTCTTTCTGTCTGGAACCCTATAGCCCCTATGTTGGGGCGAAGGGGCCTCCAAGTACCTATATGAATTTGGTTACGCTTATTTTCCGAGAAAGGACATAGGGACCGGTGGTAAGCCCATCGCCTCTCCATCCCCCTCAGGAAACTAAGGTATTACTTGGACGTGAAAGGGCCGAGAAATTTTGTCCAGATGCTCTAATTTAGGCTTGGAGTAATTCTACGACACGGGCCCCCCAGGATTTTTACGTCCTGAAAAACCAGACGGTTGATCCCGCGACCTTCGGATCTAGAGGCGGGCACGCTACCTCTAGACCACCGCGGCCGACAAACAGTTATACGGTACTATAATATTCCAATGATTAGAAATTCCTTAATTCGCAAGACCATTCTTCCGTAGTTATGGCTTTACATCTTTTCCTTAATATTTTACACATATCTACCAGTATATTCGTGAGCCTATTCTATGCCACATCCAATTTAAACCTGTCTTATTGATTTGTTGTTCTAATTCTCTCCACCAGTTTTTAAAAATCAACACTTTTATTTAACACTATCACTTTAAACTTTCATAAATAAAGTTCGGTTGAAGTTTTGAGCGATATTTCATTGAAGAGAGTATTGAATTCTGTACAAGAAATTCCGTCTTGAGGGGGAATCGAACCCAAGTAGTGTTTGGAATGGAAACGAGCATTATTTTGAGAAGGCAATTTTTTTAGCACCAGCCTGCGAAGCTGAAAATCCGCGTTTGATTCCCTCTCAAGACAAATTTTCTTCTTCAGAATTTAAAGTGTTTTATAGTTTTTTAATGGCTGAAGTTTACTAAAGAATAGTTTTAAAAAGTAGACGTTACATACCTAACATAGTATTAATTACGACATTGGAATTACTATATGCGTGATGATAATGGCCCCTGCTTAGTCGATTCTTGAATAATCTGGTCTTACTGTATCGGTTTGTGAGAATGAAAGATGTGAGCCATTTTATGCAGAGCATTATCTAACTGCGGGTAGCTGCAATAAAATTATTTTGGATGCCATAACGACCTCCGGCAGTCTGGTTAACATGGGGAACTCCAAACCAGCAGCTTGTACGAACATCTTGAGAGAAATAAGACAGCAAAAAGTCCTTTCTCTGTCGTTTCTTTTCTAGCTTTAAGTGTTTTATTATGCGGCCCCCTCGCTGCGGGGTGTTTGCCTTGCTAACCCCTTTTGAAATGCAATTCAAGTTAGGATGAAATTTATACAGGAACCACATTTTTTTTTTATGTTACTATGTATAGATGATGCATATTACAAACTATTGTTGTTGTGTCCTTGAATTAATTATGGACCGTTTTGACCTGTTAATAACCCTCCTTCCTTAGTTGAAGGTTAAGAATTCTATTCGAATTAAATATCTGAGATAAATGTAATATAAATAAGATATCAGATCCTCAACAAGATATACTTTGTGTCGCCTAGGCCTTTAGTCAACGGACGAGGAGGCCACAGAATATAGTAACAGTGATTTTATGAGGGTTACGAAATGCATTTTTATTTTTATTTTAATTATTGGAGCTCCCAGCCAGCAAAAGATGCCCTGAAGGTGGTGTGGTAACACCGAAAGGCCTAGGCGACATAAAATATATCTTCTTGAGCATCTGGTATCTTATTTATTTTATTACATTGGTCGAGCGCAACGGTAATAAGCATGTATTTTAATAAATCTGAGATAAAACCAAAATGGTGATTTCATTCCAAATGAAACTATTGCCATAGTTAGAATGAGAGAAGAAATGTAAATATTTCATGTCACATACGGAATACGATCAATTTCAGAAGACGCAAATTGACACACATGGCACAAAATTAAATGAATGCCACATTAAGGATAAAAAGCATTAATGAGTGAAGTCTATTCTTTAAAATGCATTCTCTCCAATAATGCAACCATAATTTGATATAACATTTGGTAAGATAATAATTAAAACACTATTGATTCAGATAGTCTCTTCTGCCACGTCTCCCTCTTTTCAAATTGGCACAGCAATAGGGCAGCTCCCATCTGATAGACTGATACAATACTTCTCTTAAATAAAGTATGTCCAAAAATGTCCACAACTATTTTAAAATTGCGACTTCATCGTAGTTCGTAAAGGCACTGACATGAGAGAATTATTTGAAACATAACAGAGCTCCCGGATTCCAATTTCCTTTCTGAAAACTGGCATGGAAATTCGGCAGTATGACACCGAGAAAATTCTTTCTTGTGGGAGGAGAGTTGATAACTTGGCGTGGTCGATTTCTTTGACCAAGGAGCCTTGGAGCAGGAGACTGCGGATTCGAGTTCTACTGCGAGCATGGGTGATTATGTGAGTTAAAAAGAAAAATGATAAAAGAAAACAAGAAAAAGAGGATAACAACAGAAACTGATTTCGAAAAATTTTTCACTGGCCGGCTAAAATTATTATTGCAACATTTAAAATACCACACTTTCAATTAAGGCACGATTTTCTTGCATTTTCATTGCTAATGATGTAGCTGATCTGTGGTTCAAGTAAAACATATTTTGTTTTTCGCTTTTATATTGTGAATATTAGCCATTACCAAATTGGCATAATAGAAGGGTATTATCAAATCCCCCTCCGAACACATCTTAACACACCTTAGTAGTCAAGTTATTTCTGCTATCATTGTTTTATCCGCAGACTTTCTCTCTTTTTCCCATACATCCCCATCTCATGCGCTCTCTCTTTCTTTCTCTTTCTCCTTTTCTCTCTTTCTCTTTCTCCTTTTCTCTCTCACTCATCCACTCACACCCACAACACACATACATTTACCTATTTTCACAGAAATTATAAAATATATTTTTTGGTCTTCATAACTTCAACTTATTTCAGTTTCGTAGATAACGTCATCCAATGCTAGAAAAGAGCATAGCTAAGCCTCAAGGATGAAAAAGGTGACAAAGAAAAAGAAGAGGGAGGGCTTGAGGAGGAAGGAGTCAATAAAAATGTCTTGATCGTTGTGTGGGGGTGTAGAGCATGAATAATGCATGGCAAGGGTGACATAAATGATTGCCTCAGCTACACTACTCCGTCTGATCGTACTGCAGATGTGTGCTTTATGATTTCCTTTACCTCTCTTCTTAGTACTCAGATTTACTGCTTTCTAATCACTTGCTACATCATAATCCTCGTGTCTGTTATTCATACTAAATATTCTGTATCGCCTTTAAAGTAGCTAGGCCATGGTGTTAGGAAAAAAAGAAGATAAATAGTGTTTAAAAAATTAAATAATTTCTAAAAAATCCGTGAAGAGCAAGATTTTAAAATAGTGTACTCTCGTATATAATAATAATAATAATAATAATAATAATAATAATAATAATAATAATAATAATAATAATAATGTTTTATTTTGCCCGGCAGAGTTAAGGCCATAGGGCCTTATCTTCCACTCAACCAGGAAACCAGGATAAATACATTAAAAGAAATCTACAAAAAACAAATGCAATAGATATCATAAATAATAATAATACAAAATGCTAGCAATAGAATAATAATAGGCTACAATACTGATCTGCCTATATTAAAACTAAATATGCAGAGAAAACAAAGTGATTTAAAGAATTATTTATATTAGGGTGTGTGTATAATTATAATATTATCCTCTAATATACACTAAGATTGAAACTTAAAGCTGAGAAATTAACAAATACATTAAACAATATAAGCTAAATGCTATGAAAATAATAAGGAAAAGAACGAATGTGTTTAGTATTATTAAGCACTATAACCTCTCTAGTACCGTTTTCTTTGTTACAGTGAGTACCACTAGGGCCATAAACACCCCAAGTCATTTACATGGGATATATTGGTGGTATTGCAGTTGTTTTAATGAACTGCCGCAAAACATACATTTTACTTTGAAAACAGGACAACTATGTATGGGCTATAAGAATTTTTACATAATGAATTATTTTTAATGGGGTCACATACCCTAATAGTACTCAGTGCAGAAACTATTCATGCATTTTAATATATTGAAAATATAAAAAAAAATTAAAAGTCATTGGATGCAGTTGACTCAGAGGGATACATTCATGAATCTTGAAAATTCTATTTTTAAAACCAACTGAGATATTTACTTCAGAATTGCTTTTGGGGGTCGTATTGACCCCCAATGATACTAGGAAGGTTGAGTCAACTAAAGGACTTAAATGTTTTAATTTTGCAGAGTGACATTCCAAGAGTTCAAAGTAGCAAAAATTCCAGAAAATCGACTATTCCTGGACTTGAATTTCATCAGATAAACCTGGAGCGTATTAAAAAAATTTTTAAAAAATTCAGAAATATTTTGAAACTGTCAAAATGAAAAGCGGATTCAGTTCTAAGTTCTTGAACATTTTGGAAATACAGGGACCGGCAGAATAATCTTACGATTTTGAAATGCACATAAAAATAATAAACATCACTGTAATGCAAAGTTTAATGATCACATTTGTTAGAGCAATAATTGCCATTTACAGTTCTTCCATTAGTTTTTGTTTGAATTGAAAATTGTGTCTGATAAATGACAACCACCATTTTATAGACATTCATGTAGCGTTGCCTTAAAGTTTTCCGTCGCTCTCATGAGCATGTCGTTTGGTATTGCCGCTATTCGTTGTGAATAGCTAATTTAAAGTCATCCAGTTTATTAGGTCTTCCAACATACACTTTTGACCAGAGAAAATAATCACACATCGTCATATCCGGGGAGCGAGCAGGCCAGGGGAGATTACTATTTCTTGACAGAACACGTCCAGGAAACATTTCCCGGACCATGCCCATTGAGTGTTTTGATGTGCGCGCTGTAGCACTATCTTCTTGGAAACAAATGTTTGGAGCATTAATTCCACGTCTAACCATTTCAGCCTCTTATATATAGAGAGATTAAGGTCCTGGAATGAGGGCACATTAATTGTTCCCAAAACGAAATATCATCAGTGCTTTTCCTCGTGTTTCTGTGCAAAATTTCATCGAGATCTCAATAAAATTGTAGATTTGTATAAAAGACAAACTCTTGATCACTTGCTTCGCTTCACCATATTGATTTTTGTATTAGTGTGTGGAAAGAAATTCGTGCTTTACCTCGTATGTATGAGATGTGCATGTACAAGCGAGCGTTGGTACAAGACCAGCATCTAAAAGCAAGCTGTTCCCTCGCCACATACTAAGCAGCTAATGTGCTGAGTGCCTCCACTCTAATCTACTGCATCCCATTTCTTTTGTTTCTCTAGGCAGGCATTAATATGTCTTTGCTGTTGGCTTGGTGACTCTTTTGTTTGATGTGAAATATAAACTTTTTAGTCCCGGAAAAAATCACATGTTCCTTCCTATACCCATACTCCGTGTCGGGTCTTCAATATCAGTCCGTTTTTTAAGAACCTTGGGTCCAAATGCAATTTAAAGGAAAATATTAAGTATCTGCCTGGCTGTGAGTACCACTGCTCGAAAAAAGAGCTGATGCATAAAGAAATAGATACGCAACTTTCTCTAATTTTTTCGATATCTTTACTAAAAGAGACCGCCGGCGTGGTCTTGTGGTTGGCGTCGCTAACTACAGATCCGTCGGCCCGGGTCCGATCACCAGTACCTCCTCGAGTTTTTCTGGGGAAGGGAGGTCTGAAACGGGGTGCCCTCAGCCTCCTGATTCCAATTGAGGAGCTACTTGATAGAGACGTAGCGGCTCCCGTCATGGAAACCATCAGTAACGGCCGTGGGTGTTGACTGACCACATGCCCCCCCCCCAATCTTGCCATCTGCCTATGGTAGATGACGCAGCGGTCGGGTGGTAGGCCTTGTCCCTTCAGGTATGTAGCGCCACGGAGGAGTTTACTCAAATAAGAACTTTTTTTGCTTTTCACCATTTTGTCGAGAAAAGCTGTCATTTTTTCCGTTTTAATTTTGTATTCTAACCGCTTGGTAAACTGTAACTGTTCTTACAGATTTTTCGGTGAAATTGTCTGGAGGTTAGTCATAAGTTAATTAGCTAATTTCATACAGGAACTTAACCGTCAAGCCCATCCTCTCTAATAAAGTGGATTTGCGCGAGACTAAGAACTGAATGCACACTGAAGTGAGTAAATGAAGTTCAAGACTACGGCACAGAAAATCGTGTGTTTAAAATCAGGTTCTATTTTCGAATCACGTTTCTTTAAAATTAACCTCCGTCACCATTTCGCTGAAAGCAACTTTCCTTTCTATACCCATATTCCGTGTCGGGTTTTCAATATCAGTCGACGTTTTTTTGAAGAACTTTCGTCCAAATACTATTTTAAAGAACATTATTAAGTATCAGCGTCTGTTATGGACTCCTCCCTTCCCTTGACGGGATGGCATCGCTCCCATATGCTGAATAAATTTTTTCAGAAAATTTGTTCTTCCATGGGATTCGAACCAATGGCATCCCTTACCATGAGAATACTATAGGAGAAAAATTCCTCCGACACTGGGAGGTTCGTATTTTTTACCGTGTTTGATCGGCAAGAGAGAGAGAGAGAGAGAGAGAGAGTACATTTGAATATATTTCATCCATTTTCCTGTATTTATACAATACGTCTGCCAAAATGTTGTAGCTTACCAGTCGACACCGTCCTTCGTATTCCTGTATAGTGAACAGTTTCTTTGGAAGAATCTGGAAACAATTACAGAGAATTTATTATTAATAAACAGCAATTATTGGAGTTAAACAGAATCGGAAAAAAGTTAGGAAAGAGAGAGATATAATAAGAGGAAAGAGAGAGGGAGAAGGAATGTACCGAGACAATCAGTAGCGAACTAAATTTATGGACTTGGCGGAGTCTCGTGCAGCAAGGGCATAATTATGTTACCATAAAATTTCCGATGCTTGCCAGCACAAGCTTTCTCTCTTAACGGCACTACCCGTCGCGTATTAACCCCAGTTCAGAGGAGGACATATTTATGTCATAAATTTTCCCATCCTTTTCACTACATTATCTGGTTCGTATTTTTTGCCGTGTTTGATCGGCAAGAGGGAGAGAGAGAGAGAGAGAGAGATAGAGAAGATAGAAGAAGATATATTTAATTTTGTTACTTGTTTTGTTTTGTATGAAAATTATATTTTGTACTCAGCTTATGTATATGCGGGCGTTGCATAGTTCCAATAATAGGCTATCCTCGCTGTCCAACATCTGTGGCGCTGAATAGTTCGTTTTCAAATTCTCCATTTTCTGGAACAGCATATAAGTAACAAGTTGGTTTATTACGGACAGTTTTAAAAGCACAGTCAAACGGATTATGAATGACATGAGAGGTAAAGGAAATTTTGTGAGTTTCTCTTTCCATTTATTAGTTTATGGTTTCATCAATTGGAATTCCTAAAAGTTTTAAATATGGGGTATATTGCATATCTTGAAGTATCGATATGATGTTGGTCTTGTTTTCACACTTGATACTAGAATGATGTATACCTATATCTGTAGGCCTAATTAATAAATTATCTTTAAACCACTTACTAATATGGTCATGGACTGGCATAACCTAAACCCTAGTGTAACGTTTTGATAAAAAAAAATGTAATTATGATAACCATGTATATATGAAATCAGGGTTTTTCATCTTAATACAATCTGACATAACCTTCAAAATTGGTTTTCACGTATAGTTGTAGCATTTTCAAAGTAAAATTTTCCAGAAAGTCATTATTATAACTGTAAGATATATAATTAAATACAAGCGCACTTACTTAATTATAGAAAGAGTAGCCTATGCTTTGTCTCTTGAAAACTGCTGAAAATCTTTAATACACAAAAAACTTCATACGTGCTCCAAGGTTTTCTCAATACGGTTGCCTAGCAACATGGTAGGTCACTTTCCTCTTCTCTAGTGTGTTCTTATTGGCTAAACAAGAATCCAGTATGCACTAGAATAGTTAATACCGTACTGACTATAAATATAATATGTAATATTTTGGGGGTTATCTTTTTTTTTTTTTCCTTTTATTCATAAATTGTATTGAAAGTAGTTAATAGTTGAGATACGAGTTTTTCTACCTAATACTCCAATAGAAATATTATTCAATTCTTTGATATACTGTAGAGGCGTTTGGTTCTACGCCGTAGGTGAGTCGGTAGCGCGTCTGCTTACCACTCCGGCGGCTCGGGTTCGATTTCCGGCCGGGTTGGGGATTTTTCAGTAGTGAAAAATTCCTTTCCCGGGTTGAGGACTAGTTGTGTGTGTCCTTAGGTTTAAGTAGGTAGGAGACTGGCGCACCACGGTAACAAATCCGCTGAGAGTATCCCCTTATGGGATTACCAGGGGTGATCTCCTGTGAATCACCTTAGGAATACCTTATGAGCGTTTGATCCTAACCCCGCCATATAAGTTTTTTTTGCATGAGACATAAAATTAGATTTAAAGTGAATTCCCAGATTTTTGCAGTTGAATTGAATGGAAAGATCGTTTCATTCAGTATCATAAGGTGGAAGATTATAAGATTACTAAGATCAGAAATTAATCTTTGGTTTCCACATAGAATGGCCAATGTTTTAACGAAATTATTTAATCTTTAATCCAAACTGTTGATACCAGGAAAAAACGTTTTGAGATCTACTCGGGGTCATTAGGTTCATTTTAGAAATGACACATCTCAGTTTAAGATGGCCAGTTTCAGTGTAATCTAAAACTTACTATTATAATTTCGCGAATAGTTGGAATCAGCCGAAACTATCGTAATTCATTGTCGGCAGTACATCCCGTACTTGGGCATTCTAGTAAAAAACAGTTGCGAAACTCACTTACGAAACCTAATTTCGTGGTGTAAACTGGCCATAACGGATTTTGTAAATAATAATTACTTTCATACTTTGTTGTCAGTACTCTGTCAGCCGTAAGAGTACGGCATACTGGAACAATTCACGATTCGACTCAATGAATCGATCCTGGTTCCCAAGCTACCAGTAGTACGCCAATGCTCTAACAATTTAGTTGAGCCGGAGTTCAGTTCACTGTGCCAGATGTAATCTCTCTCCTATGACTGATTTTCCTAATGGTCTACCTCACAGACAGACAAGTTATGTCATATGCAGTACTGTGAGGCACATTAAGTAGTGATTTTTGTGACCGGGCTCCCACTGTTATTGTACAGTTAACATTCAAGATAGATATATAAGCATTCATGAACCACAAATTATTGTCTCTGTTGGACATTACATGAGAATATTATAGGAGAAATTAAGGTGCAACAATGTTTTCATATTTTTAAGTCAAAACAAAAAATTGTTGGCAATGAAAGAATTAAATCACCTGTGCATGTAATAATTAATAATGACTAAAAAAGCTAATTTCGGGAGCCTATTTGAATATATTTCATCCATTTTCCTGTATTTATACAATACGTCTGCCAAAATGTTGTAGTTTACCAGTCGACACCGTCCTTCGTATTCCTGTGTAGTGAACAGTTTTGTTTGGAAGAATCTGGAAACAATTACAGAGAATTTATTATTAATAAACAGAAATTGTAACAGTTAAACACAATCGGAAAAAATTAGGAAACAGAGAGATATAATAAGAAGAAAGAGAGAGGGAGAAGGAATGTACCGAGACAATCAGTAGCGAAATAAATTTGTATAGACTTGGTGGAGTCTCATGCAGCAAGGGCATAATTATGTTACCATAAAATTTCCGATGCTTGCCAGCACAAGTTTCTCTCTAATCGTACCAGCTGCGTATTAGCCCCAGTTCAGAGGAGGACATATTTATGTCATAAATTTTCCCATCCTTTTCACTACATTATCTGGTTCGTATTTTTTGCCGTGTTTGATCGGCAAGAGGGAGAGAGAGAGAGAGAGAGAGAGAGAGAGAGAGAGAGAGAGAGAGAGATAAAGAGAGTGAGAGAGAGATAGAGAAGATAGAAGAAGATATATTTAATTTTGTTACTTGTTTTGTTATGTATGAAAATTATATTTTCTACTCAGCTTATGTATATGCGGGCGTTGCATAATTCCAATAATAGGCTATCCTCGCTGTCCAACATCTGTGGCGCTGAATAGTTCGTTTTCAAATTCTCCATTTTCTGGAACAGCATATAAGTAACAAGTTGGTTTATTACGGACAGTTTTAAAAGCACAGTCAAACGGATTATGAATGACATGAGAGGTAAAGGAAATTTTGTGAGTTTCTCTTTCCATTTATTAGTTTATGGTTTCATCAATTGGAATTCCTAAAAGTTTTAAATATGGGGTATATTGCATATCTTGAAGTATCGATATGATGTTGGTTTTGTTTTCACACTTGAAACTAGAATGATGTATAGCTATATCTGTAGGCCTAATTAATAAATTATCTTTAAACCACTTACTAATATGGTCATGGACTTGTATAACCTAAACCATAGTGTAACGTTTTTATTTTAAAAATGTAATTATGATAACCATATATATTTGAAATAAGGGTTTTTCATCCTAATACAATCTGACATAAACTTTAAATTTGATTTTCACGTATAGTTGTAGCATTTTAATGGTAAAATTTTCCAGAATGTCATTATTATAACTGTAAGATATATAATTAAATACAAGCGCACTTACTTAATTATAGAAAGAGTAGCCTATGCTTTGGCTTTTGAAAACTACTGAAAATCTTTAATACACATATGTGGTTCGTGGTTTTATCAATACGGTTGCCTAGCAACATGGTAGGTCACTTTCCTCTTCTCTAGTGTGTTCTTATTGGCTAAACAAGAATCCAGTATGCACTAGAATAATTAATACCGTACTGACTATAAATATAATAGACTATGTAATAGGGTAAATCCGGGTGAGATGGCCATGCTTTTTTTAATGCTTAATAACTTAAAGGATTTTCAAGATATTTCGTGTGCAAAATGTTCAATTAGGTCATTGGATGTCACATTCTCATAGCACAATTTTTTATGGAGAGAAAAAAGTAATTTAGAGTTAGAAATCCCAACATTTAAAAAAATGGTGCGTTGGCCATCTCACCCGAGGTGTCAGGGGGAGATTGCCATAGGACATAGGGACAGTTTTCGAAGGTAGAAAGTACAGGTAAAAAAGTAGAAAGACTAGTTAGCTCTTCTCCAATAAATATATACAAATAAAATAAACTTAAGTGCCAAATAAGTTATCACAACGTAAAATTAAACATATTTTGGAAAACAGAATCAATTCTGAGTAACTGAAATGTTCTGATACATTTCTGAAATGATAACTAAACTCTACTGCATGCCACTACTGCACGAATGGCGGGGAAGGGCATACCATCTAGCCTCTACATTATTTATCTCCATCTTTCGACTTTGTTAGTTGATGACAGGAAAACGTAAATATGAAAAATAATACAATATTATGGAGCCACCTTTGGCATAGAAGCATGAGTCCAATCCACTTTTTAAGCACATAAATAATTTTGATTATGAATTTAATAATGTATTTAATTAGGGGTTCACTGTCAAAGTCGTCTCTATTTACATACATCTTTCCGGATTGGATTTTCAAAATTGTTTCATTAAGGTATACGTATTAATATGTTCGTTTATGTCATTTCCCTAGCAATAAAAATAAATAAGTAATTAAGAAGCGATGGAAATTAGTCTTAAGTGAAAATTTTTTAATTTCGCGTTAGAAAAAATCAGAAGATCTTGAAAATATGTCTCTTAAGTTGTTGGCCAACTCTCCCGGAAAAGAAGTGGGCCATCTCTCCTATTTGTAAAGGTGAGATGGCCATACCCAGTAGTTAAAAATTGAAAAGTTTAGAACAGAACACGTAATACAAGTGGAATTTATAAGGTTCACTTACCTCACACAGTGAGTATCGTTTAACTGTTAGTAATAATGTCGGACTTCTGCTTATTTCATTCAACATACAAAATATAAATGGCCAGTTAGAAAACAGTAATGTTAAATAAATCGCGGATTTCTAAATATAAACAACGCAGGTGTTCAACAATCGACTCTTAGTATCAAAAGCTTGCCGCCTACCAAGTTACGTTCAAATATGTTTATCGGCCTTGAAATCAGAGCGATTGGTCGTCTCCCCCGCATGGCCGTCTCTCCCGGAATTACCCTATTTTTGGGGGTAATTTTTTTTCCTTTTATTCATAACTTGTATTGAAAGTAGTTAATAGTTGAGATACGAGTTTTTCTACCTAATAATCCTATAGAAATATTATTCATTTCTGTGATATACTGTATGGGCGTTTGGTTCTCCGCCGTAGGTGAGTCGGTAGCGCGCCTGCCTTCCACTCCGGCGGCTCGGGTTCGATTTCCGGCTGGGTTGGGGATTTTTCAGTAGTGACATAATAGGAGAAATTAAGGTGCAACAAAGTTTTCATATTTTTAAGTCAAAACAAAAAATTGTTGGCAATGAAAGAATTAAATCACCTGTGCATGTAATAATTAATAATGACTAAAAAGCTAATTTCGGGAGCCTATTTGAATATATTTAATCCATTTTCCTGTATTTATACAATACGTCTGCCAAAATGTTGTAGTTTACCAGTCGACACCGTCCTTCGTATTCCTGTGTAGTGAACAGTTTTGTTTGGAAGAATCTGGAAACAATTACAGAGAATTTATTATTAATAAACAGCAATTGTAACAGTCAAACAGAATCGGAAAAAATTAGGAAACCGAGAGATATAATAAGAAGAAAGAGAGGGAGAAGGAATGTACCGAGACAATCAGTAGCGAACTAAATTTGTATAGACTTGGCGGAGTCTCATGCAGCAAGGGCATAATTATGTTACCATAAAATTTCCGATGCTTGCCAGCACAAGTTTCTCTCTTATCGGAACTACCCGTTTCGTATTAACCCCAGTTCAGAGGAGGACATATTTATGTCATAAATTTTCCCATCCTTTTCACTACATTATCTGGTTCGTATTTTTTGCCGTGTTTGATCGGCAAGAGGGAGAGAGACGGAGAGAGAGAGACGGAGAGAGAGAGACAGAGAGAGAGAGATAGAGAAGATAGAAGAAGATATATTTAATTTTGTTACTTGTTTTGTATGAAAATTATATTTTGTACTCAGCTTATGTATATGCGGGCGTTGCATAGTTCCAATAATAGGCTATCCTCGCTGTCCAACATCTGTGGCGCTGAATAGTTCGTTTTCAAATTCTCCATTTTCTGGAACAGCATATAAGTAACAAGTTGGTTTATTACGGCAGTATTAAAAGCACAGTCAAACGGATTATGAATGACATGAGAGGTAAAGGAAATTTTGTCAGTTTCTCCGTCCATTTATCAGTTTATGGTTTCATCAATTGGAATTCAT
Source organism: Ectobius pallidus (assembly GCA_964059195.1). Taxonomy (NCBI): domain Eukaryota; kingdom Metazoa; phylum Arthropoda; class Insecta; order Blattodea; family Ectobiidae; genus Ectobius; species Ectobius pallidus. The sequence goes on from CAXKWD010000006.1 coordinate 120,300,030, forward strand.
AAAAGTTTTAAATTTGGGGTATATTGCATATCTTGAAGTATCGATATGATGTTGGTTTTGTTTTCACACTTGAAACTAGAATGATGTATAGCTATATCTGTAGGCCTAATTAATAAATTATCTTTAAACCACTTACTAATATGGTCATGGACTTGTATAACCTAAACCATAGTGTAACGTTTTTATTTAAAAAATGTAATTATGATAACCATATATATTTGAAATAAGGGTTTTTCATCCTAATACAATCTGACATAAACTTTAAATTTGATTTTCACGTATAGTTGTAGCATTTTAATGGTAAAATTTTCCAGAATGTCATTATTATAACTGTAAGATATATAATTAAATACAAGCGCACTTACTTAATTATAGAAAGAGTAGCCTATGCTTTGGCTTTTGAAAACTACTGAAAATCTTTAATACACATATGTGGTTCGTGGTTTTATCAATACGGTTGCCTAGCAACATGGTAGGTCACTTTCCTCTTCTCTAGTGTGTTCTTATTGGCTAAACAAGAATCCAGTATGCACTAGAATAGTTAATACCGTACTGACTATAAATATAATATGTAATATTTTGTGGGTAATCTTTTTGTTTCCTTTTATTCATAAATTGTATTGAAAGTAGTTAATAGTTGAGATAAGAGTTTTTTTCTATCTAATAATCCAATAGAAATATTATTCAATTCTTTGATATACTGTAGAGGCGTTTGGTTCTACGTCGTAGGTGAGTCGGTAGCGCGCCTGCTTTCCACTCCGGCGGCTCGGGTCCGATTTCCGGCCGGGTTGGGAATTTTTCAGTAGTGAAAAATTCCTTTCCCGGGTTGAGGACTAGTTGTGTGTGTTCTTAGGTTTAAGTAGGTAGGAGACTGGCGCACCCCGGTAACAAATCCGCTGAGAGTATCCCCTTATGGGATTACCAGGGGTGTTCACCTGTGAATCACCTTAGGAATTCCTTATGAGCGTTTGATCCTAACCCCGCCATATAAGTTTGTTTTTTGCATGAGGTATAAAATTAGATTTAAAGTGAATTCCCAGATTTTTGCAGTTGAATTGAATGGAAAGATCGTTTCATTCAGTATCATAAGGTGGAAGATTATAAGATTACTAAGATCAGAAATTAATCTTTTGTTTCCACATAGAATTGCCAGTGTTTTAACGAAATTATTTAATCTTTAATACAAACTGCTGATACCAGGAAGAAATCGTTTTGAGATCTACTGGGGGTCATTATGTTCATTTTAGAAATGATTCATTTCAGTTGAAGATTGCCAGTTTCAGTGTAAACCACGTAATTAAAGGCTATTTTATGTATAAATCCTAACTACAAATAATTCTGAAAAGTGCGATAACCATGTACAGTCGGTCAAATAAAAAACGTCGGGACTCGTATGCAGTTAAAATTAAAGTTTTAACGCATTAGTTCACAAGTTTCCTATAAAAAACATAAAATACAAGTCATTTTCGGAACATATGAGGCCATGCGACAGGAGGGAAAAAATGAACACCTAGGGAAAAATGAAAAACGCGGAAAGCGCAATACACGATATTCAACTTAATGTATTGTCATAATTCATTTTGCTTTGTGTCATCACCACATACAAATGCTAAAGTGAGAGAAAGTGTAGTTAGTGTTGTAATTGACCTGCATTTTTCGGCCTCAGAAGCAGCGAGAAGGTTCCATATTTCTTAAAGAGGTGGGTACTTCACTATAATGCGACCGGAAGTTTTCATAGGACACGTGGATCTGGCCGGCGTATTTCGATGCTATTAGATTGGTGGCAGAAGTTGAACGTAAGTAATTGAATTTGCACTAGAAGTACCGGTTTTATAAAATAAAATCTTTTAAAAATGCTCCTTGAATAAACATATTCCTCGCGAATCTATTAATTATTATTATAAAAATTTGCAACCAAGAATATGGCGGATTTGAGGCATATAGCCACAGCCTTCTATACATGTTTGTTTTGGAACAAAACTGACTAAATAATCAAGAAAATACATGGATAGACAAGAGGCGTGTGTGAACCTAACCTTAAGTCTTCTTGTACATGCGCATATGCTCGTTCGTGATACTTAATCAAATACCGCCCGACGTTTTTTATTTGACCGACTGTACATTTGAAATTAGGAGCTTTCATAGGTAATCCCAGAGAGATTACGAGATAACGATATATTTGCGAGAACGAAGTTCGATGAAACTCATAATCTCGGGTAGGATTTATTAAGACTATTCCACGAAGAAACTGTAAAGGTTAGTTTACACGATGACACTAGGTTTCATAACCTCTTTCTTGAAATTGTTTTCGTGAAACTATTTACATCCATTTTCTCAAAAACTAATTCCAGCACAACCGCACATTTCATCTTATTTCTGAAGTTCAAGTTACTGAAACCCCATTTGAAACGCCTATAGATCTGGGCATTTCACAGTTTACTCACTTCCTACTTCTGTAAATAAATTTAAAAAAAAAAAAAAAAAAAAAAAAAACAAACAAAGTACGCGTATAATCTCAAACTTACTATTATAATTTCGTGAAAAGTTGGAATCAGCCGAAACTGTCGTAATTCATTGTCGGCAGTACATCCCGTACTTGGGCATTCTAGTAAAAAACCAGTTGCGAAACTCAGTTACGAAACCTAATTTCGCGGTGTAAACTGGCCTTAACGGATTTTGTAAATAATAATTACTTTCATACTTTGTTGTCAGTACTCTGTCAGCCGTAAGTGTACGGCATACTGGGTGAATGAACAATTCACGATTGGACTCAATGAATCGATCCTGGTTCCCAAGCTACCAGTAGTACGCCAATGCTCTAACAATTGAGCTAAGCCGGAGTTCAATTCACTATGCCAGATGGAATCTGTCTCCTATGACTGATTGCCCTAATGTTCTACCTCACAGAAAGACAAGTTATGTCATATGCAGTACTGTGAGGCACACTAAATAGTGATTTTTGTGACCGGGCTCCCACTGTTATTGTACAGTTAACATTCAAGATAGATATATAAGCATTCTTGAAAAACAGATTATTGTCTCTGTTGGACATTACATGAGAATATTATAGGAGAAATTAAGGTGCAACAAAGCTTTCATATTTTTAAGTCAAAACAAAAAATTGTTGGCAATAAAAGCATTAAATCACCTGTGCATGCAATAATTAATAATGACTAAAGAAGCTATTTTCGGGAGCCCATTTGAATATATATCATCCATTTTCCTGTATTTCTACAATACGTCTGCCAAAATTTTGTAGTTTACCAGTCGACACTGTCCTTCGTATTCCTGTGTAGTGAACAGTTGTCTTTGGAAGAATCTGGAAACAATTACAGAGAATTTACTATTATTAAACAGCAAATGTTGCAGTTAAACAGAATCGGAAAAAAGTTAGGAAAGAGAGAGATATAATAAGAGGAAAGAGAGAGGGAGAAGGAATGTACCGAGACAATCAGTAGCGAACTAAATTTATAGACTTGGTGGAGTCTCATGCAGCAAGGGCATAATTATGTTAACATAAAATTTCCGATGCTTGCCAGCATGTGATTTCTCTCTTAACGGCACTACCCGTCGTGTATTAGCCCCAGTGCAGCGGATGACATATTTATGTCATAAATTTTTCCATCCTTTCTGCCCAGTTTTCACTACATTATCTGGAACGTATTTTTTGCCGTGTTTGATCGGCAAGAGAGAGAGAAGGCGAAAGAGAGAGAGAGAGAGAGAGAGAGAGAGAGAGAGAGGATAGAAGATATATTTAATTTTTTTACTTGGTTTGTTATATACGAAAATTATATTTTGTACTCAGCTTATGTATATGCGGGCGTTGCATAGTTCCAATAATAGGCTATCCTCGCTGTCCAACATCTGTGGCGCTGAATAGTTCGTTTTCAAATTCTCCATTTTCTGGAACAGCATATAAGTAACAAGTTGGTTTATTCCGGACAGTTTTAAAAGCACAGTCAAACGGATTATGAATGACATGAGCGGTAAAGGAAATTTTGTGAGTTTCTCTTTCCATTTATCAGTTTATGATTCAATTCTTGTAAGTATTTCCACCTATATACTAGTAATCGTCATATACACCATATAATGCATTCAATTCCGAATGTGAATAAAATTTGGGATGATATACATTCATGTACATTGAATTTTATTAAAACATATCAATATACAATTGTCATATAAATTATTTTTACTTATTATACAATGAATGTTTTCCAACACTGTAAAATCACTTAATTTCTTGTTTGTCACTAAAACTTAATATTAAATTTTATTTATTCTTTAGTTATAAAAATCATATGTTTAATTATAATATAACTTCTTATCTATCAATTATTTGACAACTTAGATTACTAGAAAGTTAGGTTAAAAGTATTTCTGTTTAATCTTAATTGAAATTAATACTTTGTTTCTTATGTTTTCAAATTTTCTTATTAGAAGTTATAATACGTATACAAATTACATTTACAGAAGAAGATAGATAGATAGATAAGAAGTTATATTATAATTAAACATATGATTTTTATAACAAAAGAATAAATAAAATTTAATATTAAGTTTTAGTGACAAACAAGAAATTTAGTGATTTTACAGTGTTGGAAAACATTCATTGTATAATAAGTAAAAATAATTTATATGACAATTGTATATTGATATGTTTTAATAAAATTCAATGTACATGAATGTATATAATCCCAAATTTTATTCACATTCGGAATTGAATGCATTATATGGTGTATATGACGATTACTAGTATATAGGTGGAAATACTTACAAGAATTGAATTATTATCTTATACTAGTTGATACTATAAATTAAGCTTCATAATGAAGTTTATTAACAATAAGTTTATGGTTTCATCAATTGGAATTCCTAAAAGTTTTAAATTTGGGGTATATTGCATTTCTTGAAGTATCGATATGATGTTGGTTTTGTTTTCACACTTGAAACTAGAATGATGTATTATATGTGTAAGCCTAATTAATAAATTATCTTTAAACCACTTGCTAATATGGTCATGGACTGGTATAACCTAAACCCTAGTGTAACGTTTTGATAAAAAAATGTAATTATTATAACCATGTATATTTGAAATAAGGGTTTTTCATCCTAATACAATCTGACATAACCTTTAAATTTGGTTTTTACGTATAGTTGTAGCATTTTAAAAGTAAAATTTTCCAGAATGTCATTATTATATCTGTAAGATATGTAATTAAATACAAGCGCACTTACTTAATTATAGAAAGAGTAGCCTATGTTTTGGCTTTTGAAAATAAACTTCATACGTGGTCCGTGGTTTTCACAATACGGTTGCCTAGCAACATGGTAGGTCACTTTCCTCTTCTCTAGTGTGTTCTTATTGGCTAAACAAGAATCCAGTATGCAATAGAATAGTTAATACCGTACTGACTATAAATATAATATGTAATATTTTGGGGGGTAATCTTCTTTTTCCCCTTATTCATAACTTGTATTCAATGTAGTTAATAGTTGAGATACGAGTTTTTCTACCTAATAATCCAATAGAAATATTATTCATTTCTGTGATATACTGTATGGGCGTTTGGTTCTCCGCCGTAGGTGAGTCGGTAGCGCGCCTGCCTTCCACTCCGGCGGCTCGGGTTCGATTTCCGGCTGGGTTGGGGATTTTTCAGTAGTGAAAAATTCCTTTCCCGGTTTGAGGACTAGAAGTGTGTGTTCTTAGGTTTAAGTAGGTAGGAGACTGGCAAACCCCGGTAACAAATTCGCTGAGAGTATCCCCTTATGGGATTACCAGGGGTGATCACCTGTGAATCACCTTAGGAACGGTACCTTATGAGCGTTTGACCCCGCCGTATAAGTTTGTTTTTTGCATGAGACATAAAATTAGATTTAAAGTGAATTCCCAGATTTTTGCAGTTGAATTGAATGGAAAGATCGTTTCATTCAGTATCATAAGGTGGAAGATTATAAGATTACTAAGATCAGAAATTAATCTTTGGTTTCCACATAGAATGGCCAATGTTTTAACGAAATTATTTAATCTTTAACACAAACTGCTGATACCAGGAAGAAATCGTTTTGAGATCTACTTGGGGTCATTAGGTTAATTTTAGAAATGACCCATTTCTGTGTAAACCACGTAATTAAAGGCTATTTTATGTATATATCCTAACTACAAATAATTCTGATAAGTGTGATAACCATGTACATTTGAAATTAGGAGCTTTCATAGGTAATCCCAGAGAGATTACGAGTTTAACGATATATTTGCGAGAACGAAGTTCGATGAATCTCGTAATCTCGGGCAGGATTTATTAAGACTATTCCACGAAGAAACTGTAAAGGTTAGTTTACACGATGACACTAGGTTTCGTAACCTGTTTCTTGAAAGTGATTTCGTGAAACTATTTACATCCATTTTCTCAAAAACTAATCCAGCACAACCGCACATTTCATCTTATTTCTGAAGTTCAAGTTACTGAAATCCCATTTGAAACGCCTATAGATCTGGGCATTTCACAGTTTCCTCACTTCCTACATCTGTAAATAAATAAATAAATAAATAAATAAAAAGCGAACAAACAAAGTACGCGTATAATCTCAAACTTACTATTAAAATTTCGGGAAAAGTTGGAATCAGCTGAAACTGTCGTAATTCATTGTCGGCAGTACATCCCGTACTTGGGCATTCTAGTAAAAAACCAGTTGCGAAACTCAGTTACGAAACCTAATTTCGCGGTGTAAACTGGCCTTAACGGATTTTGTAAATAATAATTACTTTCATACTTTGTTGTCAGTACTCTGTCAGCCGTAAGAGTACGGCATACTGGGTGAATGAACAATTCACGATTGGACTCAATGAATCGATCCTGGTTCCCAAGCTACCAGTAGTACGCCAATGCTCTACCAATTGAGCTTACCCGGAGTTCAATTCACTGTGCCAGATGGAATCTGTCTCCTATGACTGATTGCCCTAATGTTCTATCTCACGGAAAGACAAGTTATGTCATATGCAGTACTGTGAGGCACACTAAATAGTGATTTTTGTGACCGGGCTCCCACTGTTATTGTACAGTTAACATTCAAGATAGATATATAAGCATTCTTGAACCAAAGATTATTGTCTCTGTTGGACATTACATGAGAATATTATAGGAGAAATGAAGGTGCAAAAAGTTTTCATATTTTTAAGTCAAACCAAATATTGTTGGCAATGAAAGCATTAAATCACCTGTTAATGCAATAATTAATAATGACTAAAGAAGCTATTTTCGGGAGCCCATTTGAATATATTTCATCCATTTTCCTGTATTTATACAATACGTCTGCCAAAATGTTGTAGTTTACCAGTCGACACCGTCCTTCGTATTCCTGTGTAGTGAACAGTTGTCTTTGGAAGAATCTGGAAACAATTACAGAGAATTAATAAACAGCAATTGTTGCAGTTAAACAGAATCGGAAAAAATTAGGAAACAGAGAGATATAATAAGAAGAAAGAGAGAGGGAGAAGGAATGTACCGAGACAATCAGTAGCGAACTAAATTTATAGACTTGGTGGAGTCTCATGCAGCAAGGGCATAATTATGTTAACATAAAATTTCCGATGCTTGCCAGCATGTGATTTCTCTCTTAACGGCACTACCCGTCGCGTATTAGCCCCAGTGCAGCGGAGGACATATTTATGTCATAAATTTTTCCATCCTTTCTGACCAGTTTTCACTACATTATCTGGTTCGTATTTTTTGCCGTGTTTGATCGGCAAAAGAGAGAGAGAAGGCGAGAAGGCGAGAGAGAGAGAGAGAGAGAGAGAGAGAGAGAGAGAGAGAGAGAGAAGATAGAAGAAGATATATTTATTTTTGTTACTTGTTTTGTTTTGTATGAAAATTATATTTTGTACTCAGCTTATGTATATGCGGGCGTTGCATAGTTCCAATAATAGGCTATCCTCGCTGTCCAACATCTGTGGCGCTGAATAGTTCGTTTTCAAATTCTCCATTTTCTGGAACAGCATATAAGTAACAAGTTGGTTTATTACGGACAGTTTTTAAAGCACAGTCAAACGGATTATGAATGACATGAGAGGTAAAGGAAATTTTGTGAGTTTCTCTTTCAATTTATCAGTTTATGGTTTCATCAATTGGAATTCCTAAAAGTTTTAAATTTGGGGTAAATTGCATATCTTGAAGTATCGATATGATGTTGGTTTTGTTTTCACACTTGAAACTAGAATGATGTATAGCTATATCTGTAGGCCTAATTAATAAATTATCTTTAAATCACCTACTAATATGGTCATGGACTGGTATAACCTAAACCTTAGTGTAACGTTTTGATAAAAAAATATGTAATTATGATAACCATGTATTTTTGAAATAAGGGTTTTTCATCCTAATACAATCTGACATAACCTTTAAATTTGGTTTTCACGTATAGTTGTAGCATTTTAAAAGTAAAATTTTCCAGAATGTCATTATTATAACTGTAAGATATGTAATTAAATACAAGCGCACTTACTTAATTATAGAAAGAGTAGCCTATGCTTTGGCTTTTGAAAACTGCTGAAAATCTTTAATACACAAAAAACTTCATACGTGGTCCGTGGTTTTCTCAATACGGTTGCCTAGCAACATGGTAGGTCACTTTCCTCTTCTCTAGTGTGTTCTTATTGGCTAAACAAGAATCCAGTATGCACTAGAATAGTTAATACCGTACTGACTATAAATATAATATGTAATATTTTGCCGGGTAATCTTTTTTTTCCTTTTATTCATAACTTGTTCTGAAAGTAGTTAATAGTTGAGATACGAGTTTATCTACCTAATAATCCAATAGAAATATTATTCATTTCTGTGATATACTGTATGGGCGTTTGGTTCTCCGCCGTAGGTGAGTCGGTAGCGCGCCTGCCTTCCACTCCGGCGGCTCGGGTTCGATTTCCGGCCGGTTTGGGGATTTTTCAGTATTGAAAAATTCCTTTCCCGGGTTGAGGACTAGGTGTGTGTGTCCTTAGGTTTAAGTAGGTAGGAGACTGGCGAACCCCGATAACAAATCCGCTGAGAGTATCCCCTTACGGGATTACCAGGGGTGATCATCTGTGAATCACCTTAGGAATACCTTATGAGCGTTTGATCCTAACCCCGCCATACAAGTTTGTTTTTTGCATGAGACATAAAATTAGATTTAAAATGAATTCCCAGATTCTTGCAGTTGAATTGAATTTAAAGATCGTTTCATTCAGTATCATGAGGTGGAAGGTTATAAGATTACTAAGATCAGAAATTAATCTTTGGTTTCCACATAGAATGGCCAATGTTTTAACGAAATTATTTAATCTTAAATCCAAACTGCTGAGACCAGGAAGAAATCGTTTTGAGATCTACTTGGGGTCATTAGGTTCATTTTAGAAATAACACATTTCAGTTTAAGATGGCCAGTTTCAGTGTAAACCACGTAATTAAAGGCTATTTTATGTATATATCCTAACTACAAATAATTCTGATAAGTGCGATAACCATGTACATTTGAAATTAGGAGCTATCATAGGTAATCCCAGGGAGATTACGAGTTTAACGATATATTTGCGAGAACGAAGTTCGATGAAACTCGTAATCTCGGGCAGGATTTATTAAGACTATTCCACGAAGAAACTGTAAAGGTTAGTTTACACGATGACACTAGGTTTCGTAACCTGTTTCTTGAAAGTGATTTCGTGAAACTATTTACATCCATTTTCTCAAATACTAATTCCAGCACAACCGCACATTTCATCTTATTTCTGTAGTTAATGTTGCTGAAATCCCATATAAACATTTGAAGCTCGTATAGATCCGGGCATTTCACAGTTTCCTCACTTCCTACTTCCGTAAATAAAACAAAAAGCGAACAAACAAACAGTATGCGTATGATCTCAAACTTACTGTTAAAATTTCGCACTTGGCCATTCTAGAAAAAAAAAAAAAGTTGGGAAACTCAGTTACGAAACCTAATTTCGTCGTGTAAACTGGCCTTAACGGATTTTGTAAATAATAATTACTTTCTTACTTTGTTGTCAGTACTCTGTCAGCCGTAAGAGTACGGCATACGGGATGAATGAACAATTCACGAATCGACTCGATGAATCGATCCTGGTTCCCAAGCTACCAGTAGTGCGCCAATGCTCTACCAACTGAGCTAAGCCGGAGTTCAATTCACAGCGCCAGATGGAATCTCTCTCCTATGACCGATTGCCCTGATGGTCTACCTCACAGACAGACAAGTTACGTCATATGCAGTACTGTGAGGCACACTAATTAGTGATTTTTGTGACCGGGCTCCCCCTGATATTGTACAGTTAACATTCAAGATAGATATATAAGCATTCATGAACTACAGATTATTGTCTCTGTTGGACATTACATGAGAATATTATAGGAGAAATTGAGGTGCAACAAAGTTTTCATATTTTTAAGTAAAAAAAGAAATTGTTGGGAATGAAAGCATTAAATCACCGGTGCATACAATAATTAATAATGACTAAAGAAGCTATTTTCGGGAGCCCATTTGAATATATTTCATCCATTTTCCTGTATTTATACAATACGTCTGCCAAAATGTTGTAGTTACTAGTCGACACTGTCCTTCGTATTCCTGTGTAGTGAACAGTTGTCTTTGGAAGAATCTGGAAACAATTACAGAGAATTTACTATTAATAAACAGCAATTGTTGCAGTTAAACAGAATCGGAAAAAGTTAGGAAAGAGAGAGATATAATAAGAGGAAAGAGAGAGGGAGAAGGAATGTACCGAGACAATCAGTAGCGAACTAAATTTATAGACTTGGTGGAGTCTCATGCAGCAAGGGCATAATTATGTTAACATAAAATTTCCGATGCTTGCCAGCATGTGATTTCTCTCTTAACGGCACTACCCGTCGCGTATTAGCCCCAGTGCAGCGAAAGCCATTTATGTCATATGACATACGACATTTATGACATATATTTATGTCATAAATTTTCTCAACCTTCCTGCCCAGTTTTCACTACATTATCTGGTTCGTATTTTTTGCCGTGTTTGATCGGCAAAAGAGAGAGAGAGAAGATAGAAGAAGATATATTTAATTTTGTTACTTGTTTTGTTTTGTATGAAAATTATATTTTGTACTCAGCTTATGTATATGCGGGCGTTGCATAGTTCCAATAATAGGCTATCCTCGCTGTCCAATATCTGTGGCGCTGAATAGTTCGTTTTCAAATTCTCCATTTTCTGGAACAGCATATAAGTAACAAGTTGGTTTATTACGGCAGTTTTAAAAGCACAGTCAAACGGATTATGAATGACATAAGAGGAAAAGGAAATTTTGTCAGATTCTCTTTCCATTTATCAGTTTATGTTTTCATCAATTGGAATTCATAAAAGTTTTAAATTTGGGGTATATTGCATATCTGAAGTATCGATATGATGTTGTTTTTGTTTCACTCTTGATACTAGAATGATGTATAGCTATATCTGTAGGACTAATTAATAAATTATCTTTAAACCACTTACTAATATGGTCATGGACTTGTATAACCTAAACCCTAGTGTAACGTTTTGATAAAAAGAATGTAATTATGATAACCATATATATTTGAAATCAGTGTTTTTCATCCTAATACAATCTGACATAAACTTTAAATTTGATTTTCACGTATAGTTGTAGCATTTTAATGGTAAAATTTTCCAGAATGTCATTATTATAACTGTAAGATATATAATTAAATACAAGCGCACTTACTTAATTATAGAAAGAGTAGCCTATGCTTTGGCTTTTGAAAACTGCTGAAAATCTTAAATACACAAAAAACTTTATACGTGGTTCGTGTTGCCTAGCAACATGGTAGGTCACTTTCCTCTTCTCTAGTGTGTTCTTATTGGCTAAACAAGAATCCAGAATGCACTAGAATAATTAATACCGTACTGACTATAGATATAATAGACTATGTAATATTTTTGGGGGTAATCTTTTTTTTCTTTTTATTCATAACTTGTATTGAAAGTAGTTAATAGTTGAGATACGAGTTTATCTACCTAATAATCCAATAGAAATATTATTCATTTCTGTGATATACTGTATGGGCGTTTGGTTCTCCGCCGTAGGTGAGTCGGTAGCGCGCCTGCCTTCCACTTCGGCGGCTCGGGTTCGATTTCCGGCTGGGTTGGGGATTTTTCAGTAGTGAAAAATTCCTTTCCCGGGTTGAGGACTAGGTGTGTGTGTCCTTAGGTTTAAGTAGGTAGGAGACTGGCGAACCCCGATAACAAATCCGCTGAGAGTATCCCCTTACGGGATTACCAGGGGTGATCATCTGTGAATCACCTTAGGAATACCTTATGAGCGTTTGATCCTAACCCCGCCATATAAGTTTGTTTTTTGCATGAGACATAAAATTAGATTTAAAATGAATTCCCAGATTCTTGCAGTTGAATTGAATTTAAAGATCGTTTCATTCAGTATCATGAGGTGGAAGGTTATAAGATTACTAAGATCAGAAATTAATCTTTGGTTTCCACATAGAAAGGCCAATGTTTTAACGAAATTATTTAATTTTAAATCCAAACTGCTGATACCAGGAAGAAATCGTTTTGAGATCTACTTGGGGTCATTAGGTTCATTTTAGAAATAACACACTTCAGTTTAAGATGGCCAGTTTCAGTGTAAACCACGTAATTAAAGGCTATTTTATGTATATATCCTAACTACAAATAATTCTGATAAGTGCGATAACCATGTGCATTTGAAATTAAGAGCTTTCATAGGTAATCCCAGAGAGATTAAGAGTTTAACAATATATTTGCGAGAACAAAGTTCGATGAAACTCGTAATCTCGGGCACGATTTAATAAGACTATCCCACGAAGAAACTGTAAAGGCTAGTTTACACGATGACACTAGGTTTCGTAACCCCTTTCATGAAACTCGGTTACGAAACCTAATTTCGTCGTGTAAACTGGCCTTAACGGATTTTGTAAATAATAATTACTTTCTTACATTGTTGTCAGTATTCTGTCAGCCGTAAGGGTACGGCATACTGGATGGATGAACAATTCACGAATCGATTCGATGAATCGATTCTGGTTCCGAAGCTACCAGTAGTGCGCATCACAAGATGGAGGGCGTCGTGGAAATTACTTACATCAAAATGCTTTAAAAACACACGAACTGGCTTGCACCGAATGGAAATTGCTTATTTAAGCAATGGACATTTATATTATTTCAATTTCCAAACAAGTTATGTTGTATAAAATAATGTGTTTTTATTGTGTTAACTGGCAGCATGTGATGTATTAATCACGGCGCGTTGATGCCTTACGTGTCTAGTAACAAGCTGAAGTTTTATCAGATAAAATCGGATCCTTATAAATACAAGCATTTTTTTAGATAAACGATCGTGGAATATTGTTTCTAATACAATCTGACCTGACATTTCTTACTTGGTTTTCGCATCTAGCTGTAGCATTCTAGAGATAAAATTATTGGGAATGCTATTATCATAACTTAAATAAATAAATAAGTAAATACAAGTGTGCTTACTTAGCGATAAAAAGAACTTGCTTTTGCTGTTGAAAACTGCTGACAATCATTAGCAATACAAAATTCACAAGCAATCTGTGGTTCTCTCACTTAACATGCTTGCCTAGTAACATGGGTTATTGTTGCTATCCTATTGGTTGGCTAATAGTTGAGATACGTCATTTTCTTCCTAGTTATCAAATAAAAATATATTTTTTAATTCCTCTGGCATACGAGATTTTTATTCTAAGCCAACAAGGTGAGTTTATTTTGTAGAGTTAAATTTAGATTAAAAATGAACTCCTAGGATGTTTACAGTTGAAGTAAATGGATGATAGATTTATTTGGTATCTTAAGTTTAAAGAGTAAGATTTTATGGCCACTCATTCAAGTATGCTATGGTTAAAGTTAGATTAATTTTAAATTGGATTATTTAAAGGTTTAATCTACAAATGGAGTTTTCCACACCAGCTGCCTCCCATCTAGGTTTAAACTCAAGTACACTTTAAACATTCAGACCGCAGGAATTAAAAACAGATTAATTTTGCTAACTAGAAAGCTAAAAGTTAGTGATTTGTGGATAATCTATGCTAAACGCATTGAGAATGTAGTATTTTGAACAAAAGTAAAAAAAAAAATAATTGAAATATTTTGATGGACGTAGTTATTAATGAAAAACTTAATAATAGCCTACTGATAATTGAGCAACAGCAATGATAATAGGCTATGAACTCCTATAATGTTGAAAATAGTTATATAGAAACAAATATTAGGCATATTATTATTATTATTTTAAATAAGTGTTTATAGTTATATTGTATGCAGACAGCAATATAATAATATGAAAGCTTGAGTAAAAGCCAAAACCAAAATAAGACTGAGAGTCAGTGCATACAACATTGCTTTAAAATAAAACATTATGGTTTAAGCTATGCCAAAGCCAAAAATATCTTGTGAAAAATGAAAGTATGATAACTATGTATAAGCTTATAATATGATTTAAGGGTTTTTCATTCTATTACAATCTGACCTAACCTCTATACTTATTTCCACATACAGGCCTAGTTGTAGCATTTAAAAGTAAAAGTAACTGGAATATTATTATCGTAACTGTAAGAGAAATAAATAAATAAATGAGCTATATGCAGGACCTTCATTCCATCGGTGCAACAAAGGATGAAACGAAATCTACAACTTAGGCCTACACCTGAGCTGACTGCAATTCTGACTGGACATGGCAAGACCAAATCATACCTAAACAGAGTTGGAATAATAGACAATCCTCTTTGCTCATGCAACCAAGAGGCACGAACAGTGGAACACCTAATATATTCTTGCGAAAAGTTAAAATGTGAAAGGGTCACTCTTAGAAACGCTATACAAGTGAGAAAAGGACAATGACCAGTGACACAAGAGCAATTATTTAATCTAAATCTGAAAGAATTTAGAAAATTTGTCCAATCTATAGATATCAAACAGTTGTAGATAGTTAATTCACACTTATGTAAATATTATGTAAATTTATAGGATTAAGGATGTAAATAACTATTTATAGAAGTAGCAACAAAATAGCATGTAGTATTAATTACTAATTTACTATTTAATACTTACTTGGTGTTAAAAAAAGAGTATACTTTGGCTGTTGAAAACTGCTGAAAATCATAATTGCACGTACAACAAACTTCAGAAGTGATCCGTGGTTTTCTCATTTAATGTGGTTGCCCAGCAACATGTCAGGTTTCTTTCTTCTTCTCTAGAGTCCAGCACATATGTTATTTATTATTGTCCTGTTGACTAAACAAGAATACAGTATACACCAGAATAATTAATACCGTATTGACTATTAGTAAATATATATATAGAATAAGCATCACTAAAAGAAGATATTTAATATTTTTAAGTTTTACAGATGTTTCTTTTCTATTTAGTGAATTGTATTGAATAAAATTAAAAGTTGAGTTACGAGGTTTCCTACCTAATAATGCAATAAAAATATATTTTTAAAACATTCTTTGTTATAGCAGCTTTTCATCCTAAGCCGACCTTATGACTTTACTTTGTGTATTCGAGTTAAAGTTAGATTTTATTTTATGATTTATGAAATGATGTTTTATTCAGTAGCCTATCACTGGTGGAGGATTAAGAATATTAGTATCAGGAATTGATCTTTGGTTTTCAAATAGGATAGATTATGTTTTAACGGCCTTTAACTTAAATCCTAACTACTGAGACCAGGAAGAAATAGTTTCGAGATTTATTTGGGGTCTTTAAAGTTAATTTTAACAATGCCTTTTTCTTTTCAGATAGTATAGCCAATTGTAGTGAAAATCACATAATTCCCGGCTCTTTTATGTGTATATCCTAACTAAAGTCGTATTTGATAAGTTCGATAACCATGTATTTTGAATTTTGGGGGTTTCATTCTAATGCAAAGTATCCTACCCTTTATACTTTTCTTTTTACATCTAGTTGTAGCATTTGAGAGGTAACATTATCGGGGACATTGTTATCATAGCTGTATGATAAATACATTGTACAATATCAAACCTTATAGTCAGTGAATATTTATATTCATGCAACAATGTGACTATATATAGTTAAAGTAAAAAAAAAATAAACATAATTATTTTTATTACTTTCTCTGCCCGTACCATAGGCAATCTCTCTGCGATTACCTATGAAAACTCTTAATTCAAATTTACATGGTTGTCGCACTTATCAAATATTATTTTTGCTTAGGATATATACATAAAATAGCCTTTAATTACTTGGTTTTCACTGAAACTGGCCGTCTTAACTGAAATGTGTCATTTCTAAAATGAACTTAATGACCCCAAATACTGTAGATCTCAAAAAAATTTCTTCCTGGTATCAGCAGTTTGGATTTAAGTTTAAATAATTACATTCCGTTAAAACATTCGCCATTCTATGTGGAAACCAAAGATTAATTTCTGATCTTAGTAATCTGAACCTTCCACCTATTATACTGAATGAAACGATAATTCCATTCAATTCAACTGCAAAAAACCCTGGGAATTAATTCTAAATCTAACTTTAACTCTGATACAAAAACATACTTATATGGTGGAGTTAGGATGAAACGCTCATACAGTATATATACTGTATGAGCGTATCAAAGAAATTAATATGTCTATTGGATTATTAGGTAGAAAAATTCGTATCTCAACTATTACCTAAATTCAATACAATTTACTGAATAAAAAGATAAAAACTTTTACCCATTAAAAATTAAGTATATTTTTTAGTGCTGCAAAATATTTTTATTTATTTTTTTATAGTCAGCACGACATTAATGGTGTATACTGTATTCTTGTTTAGCCAATAGGACAATAATAATAACCTATGTGCTGCACACTGGAGAAGAGGAAAGAAACTTACCATGTTGCTAGGCAACCGTATTGAGAAAACCACGGACGGCGTGTGAAGTTTTTTGTATGTGTATTAAAGATTTTCAGCAATTTTCAAAAGTCAAAGCATAGGCTTCTCTTTCTATCATTCAGTAAGTACGCTTGTATTGAATTATTTATCTTATAGTTATGATAATATTCCCGATAATTTTACCCCTATGCTATAACTAAATGTGAAAACCAAGTTTAAAGATTAGGTCAGATTGTATTAGGATGAAAACCCCTTATTTCGTACATGGTTATCAAACTTACATTTTTCATCAAAACATTTTGACTATGGTTTAGTTTATAGCAGTGTCGTTCATAATCTGTTAACTGTGCTTTTAGAACTGTCCGTAATAAACCAATTATAATCTGCATATAACACAAGTAGTTGAAGTATCATTTTATTAAAACAAATTCTGTCGTTCATTTAAAGGCTATTTTTAACACAGTAAAAGAAAGAAAGAAAAGAGGTGAAAAAGAAAAGTGGCATGTGTACCAAAGTATTTTGATCACATCCCGGGAGTGACTTGTACCTGATCGGGAATGACAGTTGAACTGTCACAGCAACACATTCCACACGTGTCATTCATCAGATGTGATGGACGTGCGGGTGCAGGATCCAGCATCTCCAACCTGTTGCATCTACTGCACATGCGCACTCCCTCCACACATCGATCTTCACAAAATTTATATCACAATGCCTAAGAGTTCTTTTTTAGACAGTTGAAGGTAAAGAAAATACTTTTATTAATTTTGATGATAATAATAAATTAATTAAAAAAAGAAAACGTAAAGTGATCCCTATACAGGCCATGGATGCCCAGAGGGTTCTAGGAGGTTGAGGCTCCCAGATTTTTTGGACATTCGGCACGTGAAGGTGGTAACGTTGTCAGCCTTACGCACCGGCCGCCTTTACCCCCAGGATTGCTCCTGGTACTCATTTATGTTAGAGGCTGAGTCGACCCCAGAGCCATAGTGCCCCCAGAAGGATTAGGCCAATTGAAAAACTCCAACGACCTCATCGGGAATCGAACGCACGCGCGACCTTCCGGTTTGTAGCGCAGCGCCTCAACCACTACGCTACGGCGTACCCCAATAAATTAATGAGATGATAGTAAAAGGAGTAAATTATGCTATTGAGTGGTATGAAATTATAACACTCCAGAGTAACCAACTTTTATAGCTTCACGTGTAAAATATCCTTTCTGTTAAAAATATTTGCATGTGCTTATTAAATAGAGATCAGTTTGATAAAAATTGAATTTTTTTAGAGAATGTAGATCATGTCATAAAAATTTAAATGTAGGCCTAAGTTTGAGACAAGACTTTGATATTTCACTTGCGAGCAAAAGATGGCCAGACGTTGAACTAAATAGGCTGCAATTGCATTCATGTTATTCATGATAACAATAAACTTATTATAAAATAGTCAGGTCCTTTTTTAAGTGTAAAGAAGGCCTACGTTTGAAAAGTTGGTTTAACTAATTACTTAGCTAAATTTTCAGTTTTCCCAGGCCTAAGTTAAAAGGGAGGTTTTTTTTTTTTTTTTTAAATACTAACTTATCGTTTGCGAGCATATCCTTGGCGGTTTGGCCTGCTATGTTCAGATAGTCAAGAATAATTCTAGACATGAGCTATTCATATTTCATACACAGCTGAGAGGCCGCGGATTAAAAAAAACCCACAGAGAGACATATCTCTATTTATTGCCGCCCAAAAAGTGGTTTGGTTATAAAACGGTCCACATATCAAAGCCCCTCATTGTTTGGTTTATTATGTAGCAGTAACTTTCTTATTCATAACATTGTAGCTCTGCTGGATTGCAATATGGGAGCCGCATGAATCGGGACGCGTGTGTGAACTGCAGAATATTTGTTTAAAAGTCTGTCCCGTTTATAGTCTTCCCAATACTTGAGATCGTAACTTAGGAGACAATTTAGGGTGTGACCAAGCTCCTCTCACGCAGCGGACCCTGCATCTGTTTTGATTCCCGGTCGAACAAGTTGCCTAGGTGGGTCGTTTTCCCGGGATTTTACCTCACCTATGAGACGAAAGTCGGATAGCTTTAGGCCCCTGTGGTCCCCGGATATCATCTGGCCGTCATTATCATCTTCATCCCATGCATGAATGTGCGTATGAATGGTAGACTAGGCTATATCTGGACCTATGCGTTCTTGTTGTTTCGGTCCCGGCATTTGGGCTGATCACCCATCTCGGGAAGGCCCTCCTTGTCTTTATCTGGTCAAGAAAGCTTATGTGTGATCCAGAGGTATCATCTCTCGACAGGTCGCGGTCCAGTAATGCCCAGGCGGCGTGGGCAGCAAAAGTCCCTACAGCTTGAAAGGTCAAACTAAGGAAAGAAAGAAAGAAAATGGTGGTAGTTATTGCTGTTACAATTGAGTTTTTTCCTTCGGCTCGAAGATTCCTCTCCAGTCCACATTTCACTATTGATCAATTTATTTCTTGTCATAATCTTCGATAGGCCTAGTTCGCTTAGAATGTAGCAGTGCTAAATATTTAAATATTCTTCCAGAAGATGAGTAACTGGTTTTGGTATTTTATTGCAGTCGAAAGAATTTTTTACAACAGTTTTGACCCTTGTTTCATGTGTTATTATTATTATTATTATTATATTATTATTATTGTTACTGTAATTATTATTATTATTATTATTATTATTATTATTATTATTATTATTATTGATATTATTATTATTATTATTATTATCACCATTATAAGGGACGTTTATTATAGGCCTATTTATATTACAACATTTTTATAATCCTGGCCCCATATGGAAGCCTATGCTTCAGATACTTCAGGTATTTTATCCCTAATGGAGGCTTTACATTGCATGTTCATGTATATTTAGACAGACTGCATATTACAAAGATTGTGTTTTTCAGCTCTCGTGTAAATAATGAAAACAGTTTACGTGAAAATAGATCCAGAAATGCTTTGTTTCACACATCTTACTCCATTACTTACCTTACTCATTATGCTCAGTGATTAAGTTATTTTTATAATATATTATAAGGAATGGCTTGAACCTCCTTTGTAGTAAGATTTATTGTCACGCTTTATAAGATTTCTAAGCACTTCGCGTTGCGACGGGTTTACTCAGGTATAAGCGCATTAGTGTACTTTAAGCAGCTTTACTCTTCCGGATCAAGAACTCGTTCTTTTTAACTCAATCCACTTAGTTGTGTTTTACTTACATCCCTTGTCATATTGAATACTTGATTAATGTATTTTATCTTCATTTATCAGGCAGGTTCCTCCATCCGCTTATCCAAGTTTACTCTGATTTGTTCTTACCCACTTCATTCGGCTACAGATTGAATAACCGACACCGTAGATAGCCATGTGTTAGTTATTTTACGAGGCGCGTTCATAAAGTAAGTTTCCCTAGGGCCGTTTACAGAAACAAAACAAAATTTCATGGACATATTTATTCTAACAGATACAGCAAGTATTCAGGTATTATTCAACATATTTGCCGCCGGAATTGAAACATTTGTCATGCCGTGGTACCTGTGTCTAACAAGTCTGCCGCCAGGAATTTGAACCACTGTGTGACAAACATTTCCTCCTTTCTAACATTCTCTGTCATTCCCTGTCATTACTTGAAGTGTAGGAAAATATGTAAATCACTAGGAGCGAGGTCTGGGATGTAGAGTGGATGTTTAAACACCTCCTAGCAAATCTCCTCCAGTCAAATAAGATGTGTGTTCACAGTTTCTATTGACAACTGACTTCTAGAGACAATAATATTTCTTAGTAATGTATGGATATAAGCATGAAAAGGCTGAATTTTGGCCCGGGACCGTCTGTTCAAGGATGTAGGATGTTATAACATGTTTTAATTTACAGCACTAATAGTATTATTTTCCTTCCAAAGGGAGGTATGCGATAGAATTTTTTGGCCTAAAAAATGCTCCAAGCAATCCTTCTAGCCGTTCAACCATTGAGTACTAAATCAGTAGCTTTGTATTCCCAAAGAAATACCATGGGGTAAAGGGGCAAAGAAGTTGAAAAAAGCAAAGAAAATACTTACAATCCATACTTATAAATTAATATTTATATTGTCCTACATGTTTCACGTACAGGGATAACTGGAAGAGAACAGGATCTTTCTAAATCGTACATCGTGTAGAAGAGAAATTATTTTTTCTTGTTCTTGACCGGAAATGAATACAATACTCCTATTTTTAAATTTTCCAAAGTTCACAAGGTAATTATTACGTAAATGTAAATTTTGATTCTTACTTGTTAATAACGAAAAAATCCAGTATAAAGAAAGCCAGATTGAAAACAAACTGAAGAGAATTACTGTAGTTGAATTAATTGTCCCTACTTTAGACATGCTGGATGATTATTCTTCCACTAAAGAGACAACATGCCATTCTCATATGTTTACCTACAAGTTGTAGTAGACCTGTACACATCAACTCCTTGGAAAAAAAGAATTTCTTGTAATGCACCAATAAAAATAGGCATATCTGACGCTAAAGTCTTGCTTGTTTTGTCGAAAGTAGCTATGCTGCTGGTAAAAGTGTTTATTTTATGTAGGCATTGGCGTTCTATTTCCAAATTTGCGGATCGTCGATGGCAGTTATATAAATACTGTATGTAAATGCGGAAGTCCTATGTCTGTAGATTTATATGCATATAAAAGAAATACTGCGGGACACAATTCCGACATATCAGCTCCTATTACTGGTCACAAAGCCATAGTAACAGTAACAATCAATCTCCTGCATCCTGCTTTTATAGGTAACCACGGGTGCACGAATTATTTAATATATTTATGATTCCGAGTGTATGGTAGGATATATATAATTTTATATATAAATATATAAAGGGTGTTACAAAAAGGTAGGCCAAAACTGGTTGAAAATAGGCTATGAGCATGTCATCCGAAAATACTTTATCTCCTTGTTAGAGCCCTTTCTCTACACCTCCACCCCTTAGCAGGATATTCGAAAACAGAACTGTGGAAAATAGAAAATCATATGAAATGGTACTAAAACAAAACTCTGGGTAACAGAATATCAAATGGAATGCTCAAAATGTCCTCCATTATCATGGATACATCCGTCAATCCGTAATTGCATGGACTCCTTGATGCGCTGATGTATCCCTGTAGTATCTCGTATTATCTGCAGCCTTGCAGAATACGAGCACGGATACTCTACATCTTGCACCGGTATTGCATACACAAGAGTTTTTAAATTTCTCCACAAATAAAATCTAGTGGATTTATGTCAGGCGAGCGTGGAGGCCAAGGAATTGTCCCCCCTCATCCTATCCATTTATCACGGAACCGCCTATTGCCACAGGACAGCTGTCCTGGCACTGTAGCTTGCACACTTCACCGTGTCAGCTGAGTTATCGATAACCAGGAAATACGCCATTTTCGGACTCATGTTCATAAAACATAATTTCGCCCTCTGCATGCAAGGAATGCTTCCCCGAAATTTTGGCTCACCTTTTTTTACACCTTGAATAATTAATTTAGCAAACAGTATGGTTCGTTTTATTAATCATTGCACGTCAGGTTTTCGTGAAATGAAAATGTAGTGAAGTCAATAGCATTGGTCTTAATTAAATCACCAATAAGTTGGGGTGCTCGCTTTTGATGTTGCCTAGGTTTCTATGGCGACCACCACGGCCTTCTGCAATTAATGCATTGGTTTCTAGTTCTTATCATGAACGCCCAGACGATGTTCTCGGTCTACTGGCCTCGTGGTCTTCGCTTGCCGCTCGATCACCCACAGGCCTCTCTCCACGTTCAATTCTCAGAATTGATCAAAGCGCTGTAAGAGGAGAACTTTGTCAATAGTAGCTGTTCAAAGAGAGTTGTCATAGCAAAGCTACAGTAATGTCACTTCACAGCGTAACAGCCTGAATTAAATGCTTGCCTTTGTGGTGTTGCAGAGTGTGGAATATTAAATAGATGGCATAGGAGGACTGGCTAGTATTTTAATAAAATCAGGTAAACTGATATAACAAAGTGCCAGTATGTTTTTGTTGAATCAATTATAATTGCAATTATGATATGCAGAAAATAAATTTTTCTAATCAGATTAAAATCGACCAGCGTCAGCAGAACTACAGATTTGTAATACCTTGACAATCGCGCACTCACATAAAAAAAATAAAATTAAAAAATTTTAAAAAATCCATGTCAAGTCGGCCGACTCCGCGATTTGTTCCGGGGACCTCCAGAATACGAGTCCAAGACGTTACCATTTGGCCAATTCAGTCAGCTTTACGGTGTCGTTTGATAAGCATAAGTGAAGGAATAGTGTTAACTGTCAAATTATACCACAGGGTGTCTACAGGTCAAGAAAGTCAAGAAAGTCAAGAAAAAGTCCAGAAATCGAACACTAGGTCAAGAATGTCAAGAAAAGTCAAGAAATGGCACCGTAGGTCAAGAATAATTTTTTTATATCGCAATGATGATATACAGCTGCAGTGATGATGTAGCCGAGATACTGAGGGAATCTGAGGTCGCTTTTACCAGGCGACGCTATCTAATCGTGGTATGTAGTCCACGTGATTTAGGTGTTAATAATTATAATGATTTAACTATTATGCTCTTAATTTTTAATTTTTGAAATAATTATCGCGGGCGAAGCCGCGGTGCTCATGCTATCTTAAAATACGAGTAATAAAAGGACGTGTTTGTCTGTCTGTCCACGATGCCCAGCGAAATCTATTGAACGCAGAGATCTGAAATTTTAAACATAGATGGGCTGAAAGGTGGGCGAATGCGCTTCGAAGCCGGATTTTTAATTTTAGTTTTCGTTCGCGGGTTGTGAGTGAAAAACTGGCAGAAAACGTGATTTTAGCGCTGTCGAAGCATCAGATTTCAGTAATACATTTCAATGTCAAATCAATTACAGTTGGCTTTGGCTATTTTTGTCATACTGTGGTAATAAAAGCATCGCGATCGCTAGAATGTTGTAAGCCCACGCTGATCGATTTATTTGTTTAGAATGTCAAGGCCCGTAGACATATGAAATTTTCAACCTACACGGAAGAGGGGTAATCAACATAGACCTAAATATGGTTAAACATCGTTCGATTTGGACGAAACTCACTATACAGTGATTTTCTGGGCCAAGGAACTCGAATCTGAGATCGCTTTTACCAGGGGACGCTACCTAATCGTGGAATGCACTCCACGTGATTTAGGTGTTAACAATTATAAAGATTTAACTATGCTCTTAATTTTTAGTTGTTAATTTTTGAAATAATTATCGCGGGGGGAGCCGCGGGCACATGCTGTTTATCTGTCTGTCCACGATGCCCATCGAAATCTACTGAACGCAGAGATCTGAAATTTTAAAGATAGATGGACTGAAAGGTGGGCGAATGCACCTCGAAGCCGAATTTTTAATTTTAGCTTTCGTTCGCGAGTTATGAGTGAAAAACTGGCAGAAAACGTGATTCGCGCTGTCGAAGCATCAGATTTCAGTAATACATTTCAATGTCAAATCAATTGCAGTTGTCTTTGGCTATTTTTGTCATACCGTGGAAATAAAAGCATCGCGATCGCTTGAATGTTATAAGCCCACGCTGGTCGATTCATTTGTTTAGAATGTTAAGGCCCGTAGACATATTAAATTTTCAACCAACACGGAAGAGGGATAATCAATATAGGCCTAAATACTCTATGGTGAAACATTGTTTGATTTGAACGAAACTATACCAGGGTTTTCTGGGCCAAGCAACTCGAATCTGAGGTCGCTTTTACCAGGCGACGCTATCTAATCGTGGTATGTAGTCCACGTGATTTAGGTGTTAATAATTATAATGATTTAACTATTATGCTCTTAATTTTTAATTTTTGAAATAATTATCGCGGGCGAAGCCGCGGGCACATGCTAGTTATAGATAATCAGAAGAAATCCTGAATTAATGAATAGCATTACGTATTAGTTAACTAATGAAAAAAAAATATATAAAACTTACATTTCCGGTTACTTTTTCAGCCAAGACTTGAGACACACGAGTTTGTTGAAATTTGAATGTTCAAGACACGATCGTAGCTTGTTTACAATAATACCGGCAGCGCTAAAATCTCTCTCACTCGGCACTGAGAAAGGAGTTTGGTCATTTAACCCATTTCTCGAAAAACATTTTTCAGAATTCGACGAATCCGATTAATCGGAAAATGTAATTGATCGACGATTAAATGTTTAATCGATTAATCGGCCCGATTAATCGATTAATCGGTACTGCCCTACTTAAAAACCATTCGTGAAGAACATATCTAACGGTAGCAACCAAGAAAAATAACATCGTACCCATTATCTTATAAGGTATGGAACAACAAATGATTCTGCAGGCAAAAATACGGAAACTCATCAACTCTGCTGAAGATGAAAATTTAAAAAATTAAAGCTACTCCCAGATCAGTCATCATAGAAACAAACGAGGAAGAGACCATAAAAAAAGATACAGATGGAAACATAGAAATATCAAAGAAAAGGAGACCACTGTTTGTTGGTTGTTAAGACTATTTAACGACGGGGATGTACTGCAACTTAACTCTCAGACTAACTGATGAAAAATATGGAGAAAAAGCTCAGGACCTTTAGACCTCAGGGTATAAAGGTCGTTCCTAAACCATCTCATCTGACGATAGATAACAAAAATTAGTTGTTAATTTCGTCGTGCATCTTTGAACATGTTGAATCAAATGAAATTTCATTGTGATATATACCCTATTTTTTTATACTGCTGACAGAATTTCACAGAATACTTCAAGATTATGTAGGGAAATATTTTATTTTCGGTATCAGGAAAGATGAACTAAACTAAGTATCGCGCGTCAGTAGGCCTACATCAGTACATCAGTAGTTGATTTCTCTGTATTTTGCCAGCCATAGTTTCTTTTGCCCAATACGCTCGTTTTATTCCAATCTCCGTAAGAAAGTCTTAATATTATCCTATCTCGTTCTTTACCTGCAAGGATCTGTTTCCTATACTAGAATATAACTTGTCCATCTTGGACAAACTTGATGTGAAAAGTCGATACAGAATTTCATCCATTGTAGAATAGAATGATTCCTTTACCATAATATAGGTTACTTACTTATTCAATGGCAATAGACAATTTTTTTAAGCAAGCTAAAGGAATATTATGTTTTATGGTACCCGGAGACTCATTGCCGTGCTTACCTGAGCCCGCCATTCAACCTTTTTCTGTGCTAATTCCATCCAACCATCCCTCGCAAATCCTACTTACCTTAAATCTATTCTAATATTGTCCTCCTCCCTATATCTAGGTCTTCAAAGTGTTTTTTCCCTTCGGGTTTCCCGGTCAATATTTTTGAGACAGGCCTATGTGTTTCCTCCCCATGCGTGCAACGTGCCCAGCCCATTTCATCCTCCGTGATTTCATTGCTCCTACTATAATCGGTGAAAAATACAGGATATGAAGCTCGACACTGTGCAGTTTTCTCCAATCCCCATGTGCAACTCTCTCAGGTCAGAATGCTTTTTCTAAGCACCCTGTTTTCGAACACTCTCAGATTACTCCCGAGGAGTAAAGGACCAAGTCTCATGCCCATATAATACAACCGGCAGTATAATTGTCTTATAGTTTTTATTTTTTATTTTTAGATTTCTGAACAGAAGATGAGAAGATAATTTTCCTACCCTTATATTATTATTAAAATATAAAGGTAGGATAATTTCAGATGTGCCATATCAGTCCCGCGTGCTTTATATTGAGTAGCCCGAGTAGATGGCAGCTAGTTGCATGCTGTGTAATTGAATACACTCACACTATTTATCACCTGGTCACAAACATATTTTATGACACAAAACCTCAAATCTCGTGTAAAGTCAGTATCAACAAAACTGAACCTCTGGATGTAGGTTATCTCAACGGAAGGGCGATCCAAGCACAATTCGTAGAGTTTATAAAAATAACCTTCGTTATCAGAAAGTGCATTACAAAGTGACGAAGTTCATTACTCATGCGTCATTATTCATGATAAATGTTATGAGTAAGATAGATGATGTATAATTGCATTATTATTACTTATGTTTGTATCAGCTATCGTTCTTTATCCGATACTGAGGTTTGAATTAAACATAAATTAAACATAATAAATCATAAAATGTTTCAAAATAGAATAAAACTTATATTGCACATGTTCTTCCGGAGTAGCCTACCAGGATCATCATCTACATAATCACCCATTCGATCACCCAATTCCTGATCTGCAGCAGTCGGCTTGGGTAGAACAGTTGGTAAAGCTCAGATTTTCTGTTCTCAGGTTCAAGGGTTCGATAGCATTTGTATGAACGTAAATTTATGTATGTTTATAGAACTTAACTCCCAATAATAATATTTCCTACGTTAGAGCTTAAAATTTCGGCCAATTGTTATTAGTGCCTAAGGTGACCCTTTAAAACAAAAGTGCCTTTACGGACTGTTATTCGTTTTGGGCACCGAAAAATAAATGCAATTGACGTGGTTCGGACGGCCATTAAATCGTTGCTGTATAACCTAAATAAATTCAATTGACGATCGCAGGTTAAGACGCAATGAACATCGTACCTCATAAACCTCTGTACTTAAAAATATTAATTTACTATAAATTTGCTGGTAAATATTTATGTAGTGTTAGGGGATTTTTTTTATGAACCAATAGCCGAATTCTTCGAAAACAAATACCACCTGAAAAATATATCGAAGAAGCCAGTTTAATGGAAGGCGCTTTTGGAACTATTTCTCCTTTGCTGGTTGACTTTAGTAGGCAGTTTGATCATCCAAAAGGTGAGCTGAGATCGTTGCTCTTTCAGCATTGAAATAATTCATTTGGTCATTAATAATTGTTTATTGCAATCGAATTAACTTTTATGTTGTATTCTTTCTTTTGAATGTTCTCCGTTATAATTGTTTCCATCGTCGGAGACTTCCCGCCAAAATGTGAAAGGGGTCCCATGTGAAATATCTCTAACCCTGTTGCAATCCCAAGAAGTTAATTTTAATATTCGCCGGGAGAGTTTCGTTATTTTAAAATTCCTTGTTCACCGACACTTAACATACAGGCTGATTTGTACTTTCAAAAAAAGTTAACATTAAATATTACAGACTATTCAATTGTGAGTACTGTTCTCTTACACACAGATAAGTTACTTAGCAAAGAAATAATGTTTCGTTTCATTAGTGAGAAAGATTGTCAGCATTTTCTTTTACTAAGCTTGCTTGATTAATTTTACGATTGTTCTCGTAGAAAGGAGGCCTAGACCGTCACTAAGCTCCAGCTGCGTCTTATGGACTTTTATTATGAATTTCTACAAATAAAATGTTTTCTTTTTTCCAGTGAGAGACCACACTCGTGGCGACCTTCCTGATGTGATGACCTCTGGTATCTCTGACATAACCTCCAAGATGGATCGATGACTTCTGGGAAATATGAGTACAGACTCCATTGTGTAAGTATCAGCTCTCACTTGTTTCATTATGCACCAGTGCTCTAAAACAGATGAAGGACCAACTCGGTCATGTCAGCGAGAAATACATAATTATAGTGTTACATTCTCACCAAATGTCTTTATTCGGAAAATAAGGTGTAGGATGGTAGAAACGATTACATAAACATAACATTTTCTACAATATTTGTGTTAATGTCAATTCTTTCACCAGTACTCCATTGCAATTATATTAATTGTACGGACTAGTATAAAAACTTTATAGTTATAGCCTAAATAACCTAAACTTAAACTGTAAAATAAATTACTTGTAAGTTATTAAATTATGTTTATTAACAATATGTAGTCCTAAAAACAACAATTAAAATGTACTTAAAGTATTAAAATGCAACCATATCTTCATAAAAGATATGTTAAAATTGTAGCTTATCTGCAGTTCGGCGTTAATTCGCCATCTTCAGGTCTACATCATAATATAGCCTAGGCCTAATCATAGTTCTACAATATTTACTATGTAGATCTAAAAAATTATAGTAGGCATATATTAAATACAAGGCAAATGTCCGAAACGCTTTATTATAATAAATTTTCACTGACATTAGGGGTGCATTCAGACGGTAAGATGATGACATTAGTACAAACTCGCAGAAGATTCTGACCGCTTCTATGTTGAGTACAGAATGAGGAAGATCTTATCTTCCGGTACTGTTTACATTTTTCCTGCTTCTTCTCGCTCATAATACACAAGGATAGCGTTGAAATTGGAATTGAGGAACATTTGTACATCACTTAACTACAATTGCTGATGTCAACACTAATGAATGATGGAACATGACTTAGGCCTACTAACTTTTTAGGCCCACACGTAGGCTATTATTCTATAAATGACGTCTGATGTTATGGTTATCTTTACTAAAATACCAAAATAAGATTCATTACTTTTTTTTTAATTCATGAAATCGTGATCTGGCTAACCATGGAATTTTGTCCCAAACATACTGCAGAGAGTCAAGACCTCTTTATTCAACAGTAGGTATAGTCAATAAAAAGTTCCCTTTTATTAAGTAATATTAGGTATTCATACTGAAGTCGGCAGCAGTGGTATAGAAGTAGGCCTAGCCTGCCCGCATATAAATACGAAGGTCGCGGGTTCAAACCCGGCCGCGGTCGATGGGGTTTTCAGGGAAAGCCCATGCAGTAGGCCTACATTTACAGCTTGTTAAAGAACTCCAAGCCCATTTTCGCCTTGTTCAGAGTAAATGTGTGTGTGAATGGTGTGTCTCGTCCTATGTGTTCGTGTTATCTCGGAGGTGGGAGGTGGCCACGGCATTGGGCTGGTCAGTCCATGTCGTTGTCTGATAAAAAAAAGTATGTACAAAGTTGTAGTATGTACAACTAAAAAGTTGTAGGTCTTTGTGATCCAATAGAAACCCCTTCTCTCGGCAGGTCGCGGCCCTGTAAGGCCCGTGCGGCGTAGGTCGCTTAAACGTACCTAAAAGGGAGAGGTAAAACTAAGGGAAAAAATAAGAAGTAGGTTTTTATTAGGCCCTACATACTTCCGGGTACGCCGCCGTGGGTGAGTTGGTAGGGTGACTGCCAGCCACCCGGGTTCGATTCCCGGTCGGGGATTTTACAGTGATGTAAATCTTCCTTCCTGGGTCAGGACTGGGTGTTGTGTCCTCATTCCCATCCCGCGAAAGGAACTGGCCACCCTACTCGGTATCATCCGGCCTAGTGTCCCTCGGTCGGGCCATGGGCCTCCCCCCCACGATTCTGTCCCAGGGCGGGACCGGTCTCCGGGCCGAACACTTCATCATCTTCATCAACATCATGCTTCCGAGACTTTTAATGAGTAGTTAATATCTAAATTTTAAACTGAATTTATAAACTATTCAACGGCCAAAAGGAATATACATTGGAACACTGGAAAAGGTTGATTCGTTTATGGTTATATAACCAGGAATATTCTGGATGTATAGACGGGAGTAAACTTACTGCAACTGTGACCGTCATCAGTGGTCCGGAATTTTGTCCCGTAGAAAAGCGTAGACTAAGATGGATTATTCTGTTTTGGAGGAAACAAATTTTTAGAAGAATTACCTATATTTGTGATAAAAATAATATAGCCCATTTTTATGTTATAGTAGTGCTAATTACTGTACTGCAGTAAGCAACTTAGTTCTGCTAGGCACTGATAGAAGCCAGCTAACAGTAATAACTTTCATTGAACCGTACGTTCATTTATGCTATTTGGTAACCAGGTCTTGCACGATTTTCATCATCAGCAGTGATGCAACTGTTTTCTGTCACGTTCATTTGTTCACAACAATGGGATTCCGCAAACCAGATGTCGCTGTGGGACATGACGGATTTCGGACAAGTGGGAATGTACCGTTAACTGCGGCGTTGACGGATCCGTATTGTTTTGTAATTGCTATCCTATTATGTAGGCCTTGTGTCAGGCACGTTTCCAGGTTCAAGTATTCGAGGAGGCAAATCAAATTTAAGGGGCAAATTTTAGGCTTAGTATGCTGTTTATAAACACCACCCCAAATCAAAATGATCCACCAGATAAATTAATTTATTAACACAAATTTCAGACACTGAAAATAATATATTGAAAGTTACAGTAGATTACCTACTTTTAAAAGAATGTAGTGTGATTTTAACACTTATAAATCTAACTTTCTTGGTGCGGATTAGTTTGTAATACAGTTTTCAAAATCAGAGTAAAAAAGTTAGCATTAAAAGTATCATGCTTATGAATTTATAATTTGCACTGGTAAATAAGCATTTAATCCTTCCATATTTCTTTTAAAAATAGATAATTTGTTGTAATTTTCAATACTTTTTGGCGTCTGTAATTTGTGTTAATAAATTATTTTATCTGTAGGAATGATTATCTCCTTACTTACGATTCAATTCATTTTGTTTTGGTGTGGTGATATATAAGAAATATGCTAAACCTAATGACCCGATCAGAAATTTGATTTGTCCCTGAAAAATTGACCCTGGCTGCAATAAATAATAACAAAATAATAATAATAATAATAATAATAATAATAATAATAATAATAATAATAATAAACTGATCTTACAGTGAACACTAATCTAAACTTGACTCCTAATCACATCTTAAAACTAATAATATCTTAGTGTTAACTATAGCCTATACAGTAAGGAAAACCAAGTGGGTACAGTAAAGAATGAGCATGTAATAAGTTCAACCGTGCTTTTGTGATAACTGTCTACATCTTTACTCTCATTAAATGTTTCTTTAACGCAGTAATCATATAGTTCCATCAATCCCTCGAAGTCTTAAGTAAAAATGGGATTAGCCGTTCAGTACTATAAGATCCATAATTAGGAATAAACAGGCTCTGAGTAATTTTATTTAGGTACCCTCTGTTTCACGATACGATATTCTAATGCGCCGTAAATATCAAGTGCATGCTACGGAGTTAGATATCCGAAAAAGTCGTATCCATTCGGGGTTGAACCTGCGAAACTTGCTGGAAGTTCAGTGAGTCTGAGCGCTTCAGACATTATAGGCTTATTTAATTACTCAATGGCAATAGACAATTCCTCAGCAAGCTAAAGGAATAATATCTATTTTATGGAACCCGAAGGTTCATTGCCGCGCTTACTTGAACCCGCCATTTAACCCTATTCTGTGCTTA
Source organism: Ectobius pallidus (assembly GCA_964059195.1). Taxonomy (NCBI): domain Eukaryota; kingdom Metazoa; phylum Arthropoda; class Insecta; order Blattodea; family Ectobiidae; genus Ectobius; species Ectobius pallidus. Next base: position 120,332,096 of record CAXKWD010000006.1, read on the forward strand.
CACCATCCAATCATCCCTTGCAAATCCTACTTCCCTTAAATCTATTCTAATATTATCCTCCCACCTACGTCTAGGTCTTCCACGTGGTCTTTTCCCTTCGTGCCTCCCAGTCAATACTTTTGAGATATGTCTTTCCTACCCCATGCGTGCAACATGTCCAGCCCATTTCATCCTTCGCGTTGTAAAGGTATTTAATTATCCTTACTATATCTGGTGAAGAGTACAGGTCCTGAAGCTCGTCGTTATGCAATTTTCTCCAGTCTCCATTTTCATCTCTCTTGGGCCCAAATATTTTTCTAAGCACCTTGTTTTCGAACACTCTCAAACTATGTTCTTCCTCATTATACGTTTACGTTATCAAAATACATATTACCGTATTATTATTCATAAATAAAATTCATTATTATACCATTTCGTCACGTATGTCGCTTCCTCTTCTGCTTTTGAATGACAGTGTACAGGATGTGCACTGTAAAATCAAAAGTTGACAGAAAAATAAAATGAAATATCACTTATGAGTTATGAGAGCAACGGTGCTACATTGTTCCATTTATAGTGCCGATGTTATGTTAATTATAACAAACTCAGTAACAAAAGACTGTCAAATTGTGATTTATTCAATTCGTTACAATAGCTTTACATAGGATGGACATTCATTGTAATGTAATAATGAATGCCTTATTTGCTTTGAAACATTACCCAACATAGGCTAGTCCGTATAGAAAAAAAATTCAAGTTACCGTATATCTTTGCCTGAATTATGATAAATAAGCACGTGAAACTTGAAAAATATATTCTTAGTCGAATGGACAGAAACACTTAACCCAATCATGAGTTTAAAAATATTTTTGCCTGAGCTTTTAAAGTTGTGTCACAGCACAGAAAACATCGCATTAAAAATATATTCAGTGATTTATATTCAGCATGCTTGAAATGAAGCATAAATTATTAAATGTATTCATACTTCCATATTGAAAAAAAAAAGCATAGGCTCTATTAAAGTCAGAGATTTTACTAGGCAGGATTTTCTTCTAGAAAAGATAGATTCGCCCAACTTCTCTGTTTGTTTAAGGACTTGACGGCAATGGGAAATCCCGGCCATGACGTCCGTACGATCAGTGGCGGAATGGTCCGATATGATTTGGCAACACTAATATTCCTTACCGAGAATAGTTTTAACTGCAGCAATGACAGCCCGCCGCTGTCTAGCTTGTGACGGTAAATGATTGCCAGCTAAAAGCAAATTGCTAGCCATTAAACGGTATTCTTTGAGGGGAAACCCTATCTCTCCCAACCCAAACAGCTGGCCGGATATATGTGCCAAGTTAAATCTCATATACTTGAATACGGAATAATTGAGCATTTTTTAAAAATGGTTAATACCTTCAGAAATCTAAGAACATGAACATTAAATTTAACAACTCTTCATTTATAATATTTTAATGTGAATAAACAATTTTTTTTTTAATTGAGCCTCAGTTTCCCCCCCCCCCCCGAAGACATAGAAACAAGGAGAAATTGATAATTCTTGTAACATTACATGCAGACCTACACTCATATACAGATTTTAAGATTAATTTAGTATAGTACATAGATTAACTTTTTATTGTATAATAACATCAGTATAGCTATTTGCATATATCAAACTTAATAAAATATATTTATTTTATTTTCTGTCCCCCATTCAGAAGTTGCACGAGAGAAAGCTTAACTGAGAAGAAAAAAATCATATATATAAATACAATAGGCTAAGAAATTTGATTAATAGAATATTTCAATATTACGGTCCAGAGGTGAAGTTTCAAGATTTTCTATTAAAGTTTGTAATGATAATGATAGGTAACTCCGTTATCTTCTCATTTTGAGGAATAAGTATTTGCAGAACGAGGCCGTGAAGTGGAATAGAACCCCGTGCCCCAAAGAACAACCCGTGTACTGTTATTCGATTTCATTTAGCCTATATTTCTAAAATAATAACGTACAATATGTGTTTAGATGTCATAGGCCTATAGATATATGGAGTACAGTATACTGATACCATTGAACAAATAGGAAGTTCTAAAACACTAGGTCTATATTACAAAGATAAAGGTGACCACATCAGTCAATCAATTAGTCACATTCCTTCGTATATTCAAGTGTATATATATATATATATATATATATATATATATATATATATACATATATATATATGTACATATATATATATGTATATATATATATATACATATATATACATAGGCGTAACCAGACCGACCATATAACATACGCGGGGTCTGGGGGATATTCCATACCCCCAGGGAGGGGAGTCCGGGAAAATTTTAAAAATTAACAATCAAAATAACGAGTTTTAAGCTTCCGGGGGTACCCCCCCCCCCCCCCCGGAAAATTTTAAAAATTAAGACGCAAAATATCGAGTTTTAAGCTTCCCACGCTTTATAGAGCTCTGCGCTTTTAAGATGGCCGCCGAGAATGAGGTATTATCCACTTCCGGTTATCTCAGAGGCTCGTGTTTACACTACAGTTCTGTGCTTTGTGTCTTGTTTTGGAAGTAATTATGCCGATTAACTCCTATGTTCTCGGCTGTTCGGCCGTTGGAAACAAAAATTGAGGACTTAGTTTTCACATTTTTCCAAAAGAAAAGGCTATTTTTCAAGAATGGATGGTAAAATTACGCCATGGAAAAACACCTTCCCAGTTTTCTCGGGTTTGCAGCTGTCACTTCACAGATGATTTTAACGTTCCTTTGAGCAGTTATGGTGAGCATTTCATGTTTTCTAGAATGATTAAGATAATTTTGGTAGAGTAGATGTTGAGAAAAATATATAAGCCTATGAAATAATAAATATACCCGACCAACTTACTCTCGTTTAGGCATGTTAAATTAGCATTTCATCTTTTCAGTGTAATTTTTGTTGCCAAATTATTTTAACATTTAAGAATGTCAATGTCAATCGAAATTTCTCCCGTAACCGATAAAATGGCCAATCTGTATTATAATTGAGTAAAAAACAAACCACATACAAATTTTTAGGTTATGTGCTTTGCAGATAGCAAACTCAACGTTGTTTTTGTCCATCAACACGTTCACTTCAATGCACTTGATGAATTTTCTAATTGCTAGAGTCCGGCCAGCTTTCATACTGCTGCCTGCCCTACGCTTTTCGAGCCAAGTGGTTATGGAGTCTTCGTCGAAAAGTTTAAGCCGTTCTTTCTTGAATGAATTTATCGGCAAGAAATTTGTCGAAGGAAAGTCGTGGGTAGACTACTTTATGGTTCTATAAGCTCAACTTCGAATAAGGCAAAGTTCCTATTCGGATTTTTCTCTCGCCAGAGCAACCTGCAACCAAAACAAACAGCGTCGTATATTAGACTGTGTTCAATAAGCTATGATAGGAAAAAGCTCATGCATTTGTAAAAAAATATGCGTGGAACGCCACGCGACAGAAGTGAAACTTGTTTTAATTTTTTAATATTTTTTTCAATTTTTGATAATTGGATTTTTCAATTTTGCATTATTGGACTATTTAATATTGGGTTTTTGGACTTTTTAAATTTTGGATATTTTAATTTTGGAATTTTGGATTTTTTAATTTTAGATTTTTAAAATTTTGCATCTTTGAATTTTTATTTTTTGGATTTTTAAATTTTGGACTATCGATTTTTAGATTTTTAAATTTTGGGTTTTTTTTAATTTTAAATTTTTTAAATTTTGGATTTTTTTAATATTTAAATTTTGGATTTTTTGAGTTTTGAATTTTTAAATATTTTTTAAAAATTTTGATCCTTTAAATCGTATAGCAGTTGATTACTCCTAATCATTAAGTTGATTGTTTTCTGTGCAGTCCGTTCCGTCACACCTCACTAATTTCGTGACGATTTTGAATGTGACACTAATTTCGTGACGATTTTTGAGCGTGACACAAGCTCTGGATTTACCCCTATCGTGGCTAAAGAAGTTTCACTTAAAAAAAACATGAAAATAAATCGAAAAAAAATATTGTAGACCGCAGGCATACTGCACCATATTAGAACAGTTAGCAAACGTTTCAGAAGACAGGTAGCTTAGATTTCTCACCTTGCAATCAACTCTTGCTTCGTTAACTTTGGAATATTTGTTGCACCATCTTCGAATAACATCATTTTTAACTCCTTCACTGTAAAATTGGAGAACCGTCCCAAACTTATACTGAAAACACACAAGAATGAGGAAACCGGAAGTTCACAATACCTGAATGTGGAGAGCAGCGCGCTCAAGTGGCAGGAGGAAAAACTAAAAAAGCCCAGAGCTCTATACTTGTATTAAGTAATCTATGGGCAGACTTAAAAAAATTATACAATTTTCCTTTTTTTAATCAATGGGGGGGGGGGGTCAAACCCCCAACCCCCCCCCCACGGTACGCCTATGTATACACAAACAATCCTGAAGTTGATTTTTTTTTCTAGGAGGAACCCGTAAATTTATGTGTAGGTATTTATTTATTTATTTTTATTTTACAATACAAAACATTATAGTCCAATTATCTTTTTAAATAAATCACATAGAAATTACATTACAATAACAACAAAGTTCGCGCTGAATTCACGGCAACCGCTCATGCAAAGGCAGTTGTCGCGACAAGAACAGGAGATCATGACCCCAGCAATGGTTCTTTATTTAAAAAAAAAAAGTATTGCCAAAATACACACCAATTTCATATGTACTTTTTATCTCCTGCGTGTATGCCGGAGCGATGAAAGGCAGATTTTGATTTCGTGTGTATATGTGTCTGTATATTTATACACACACCGTATACGGTATATAACCCTTATTGAAGTAGCGGCTGCGGTCATGTAAATCACCACGGCTGTGGGTGTCGGCATGCTGACCACATGCCCCCAAAGCCTGCTATCTGCCTATGGTAGATGACGGGTGGTAGGCCTTGTCCCTTCAGGGATGTAGCGCCACGGAGCTTTTTTTTATATCCCTTATACTGTATATTAGCCTATATAGCATGTTCCTGTTTTAAAGATGATCTGTCCTTAGCAGCGCTTAAAAACAACTGACACACCACCGTTACCTACTCACGGCTTGGTATACAGTTGATTTTTAGCTACTTCAACTATAGGAACTCTTGGACCGATGCTACGTACTGCCTCTCCTACAGTTACAAAAAATCAATTTGAGATAATAGTATATTCACTGTTAAGTGGTGGGAGACATCCAATATCCTTGTTCTGAGTGTGAGAACCTGCATAGCCTAGAATCGGTGTAATTATGACAAGTTTTATATTATCATAAATGCTGTAATTTAGAACTCAAACCGGTTAGTTATTGCAACAGAGCATGTAAATTAGTAAAGTATTCTGTTAGTCTAGGGAAATCTAACCCACGATACAATTCAATATAAAACGAAGTTGTAGGCTACCGATAGAATAGATTCAGACGCCATCAACTTATCAAGAAATTCTAGCCACAGTATCTGTTTAGATACCGAACATATAACCAGTCGTCTTGCTATTAGTTTGTTAAAGCAGACTTACTTAGGCCTACAAACGATTAAAACTAGGCGACTTACTTACTTACATACTTTCTCAATGGCAATTGACAATTCCTCAGCAAGCTAAAGAAATATTATTTATTTTATGAAACTCGAAGGTTCATTGCTGCGCTTACCTGAGCCCGCCATTCAACCCTGTTCTGTACTAACTCCATCAAACCACCCCTCGCAAATCCTACTTCCTTTAAATCTATCCTAATATTGTCCTCCCACCTACGTCTAGGTCTTCCAAATGGTATTTTCCTTTCGGGTCTCCCATTCAATACTTTCGAAATATGTCTTTCCTCGCCCCATGCGTGCAACACGTCCCCAGCCCATTTCATCCTCCGTGATTTAATTACCCTTACTTTATCTGGTGAAGAATACAGGTCATGAAGCTCGTCGTTATGCAGTTTTCTCTAGTCCCCATTTTCATCTCTCTTAGACCCAAATATTTTCCTAAGCACCCTGTTTTCGAACACTCTCAGATTATGTTCTTCGCGAATAGTATTCGACCGTGGTACAACCGGAAGATAATAGTCTTAGGTAATTTTTTATTATAGCACAAATAATAGTCTTAGTTAAATTTTTATTTTTAGATTTCTGGACAGAAGATGAGAAGATAAGAGTTTCTGAACTGGATAAAAACAAGCATTTCCTGATTTTAGTCGACACTTAACTTTGCCTATACCTTAATATTATATGTTTCTGTAATCATTGCTCCCAGACATTTGAATTTCTTCACTTGTTCGAACTATTTACCGAAAATTAGATGACTGTTTCAATAATTACAGTCAAAGAAGTAGCTATTCTGTGTTCAATTTTTTTCAAAATTCAAGTGCGATGTTCCCTGGCCGAGAGAGTGTGTGAGAGACAAAAGAGATAGATCTGGGTGGGAAGTAGAAAGAGCGAGACGGGAGATAGATTATTTTGTGTATGAGTCTGAGAAGAGAATTACTTAAATTCGGTATTCTATTCGTCCAGAGGACTCCAACACTTGATACGATCCATTCAAGTTGTAATAAAGCAAGGTTTCAGATGTTCATTAAGGAATTCCGTGCTACAGTATTTGTTTAGGTACAGAAAATGGAACCAGTTGTTCTAATAAGCTTATAGACTAATTATACAGATGATCAAACATTTTAGTCTCCTGTTTCAGTCAGCAATTTCTGTAGATGAAATATTCTATTCATCCCTGAAACTGAATATTGCATTTATTAGGACTTATGAGTTTTTATGTCCCATAAAGAGAGAGAGAGAGAGAGAGAGAGAGAGAGAGGGACGGACAGAGGGATGGACGAATGGATACGTGTTTACTTTCAATCGTATCAGTTTGCGTATCAGTTATGATGTAATCAATCAAACGTTGCATACTAAAAGTATTTAAGTCCATTATAAGCCTATAGCCTACGTTGTGTCTGCATAAACACACGCCGCCAGGGCCGTACAGGATCGCGACCTGGCGGAAGAGAGATTACCTTTCAATCACAGGCATACTTTTTTGACCAGACATGGATAAGGACATGGAGGGCCTCCCTGAATGAGTGAACAGCCCAATGCCGGAACCACCTCCGAACACATAGGACTAGACACACCGATTGCACGTAATATGTAATATGTAATGTATTCTTGTGTCATAATATTGATACCCTTGGGGTTACAAATGTTTTCACCATAGGGTGTACCTCTTCCATTACAAATTATTAACATAGGCCTAAAAGCCTTTCTCTCTTCTCTTTCTCTTTCTCTTTCTCCTTCACACACTTGCTTCCCTAGTTCTAGGATTCCTTTTTTCCCATTTTCTTTTAACTATGTACAAAAAGTTCCCCATTTCCTTCAAAGTTTTCATATTCTTCTTCGTTGATAATTTCTTATATGCTATTTCCGGAAAGAACCACACCCAGGTATCCTGAGAGAAACGAACACATCCTCTGAGCCAAAGGGTAGTTGTAGTAGCTGTAAGGGTAGTAGCAGTAGTAATAGTAATAATAATAATAATAATAATAATAAAATCAGGTAAACTGATGTAAAAAAGTGCCAGTATGTTTTTTTTTAATCAGTTATGACTGCAATTATGATATGCAGAATATGTTTTTTTAATTGATTTACAAGTTAAGCTCCAGATTTATTCATTAAGCAGGGCTTAGGGAAGAACAAAGGTCTAGTTTTCTTTTTAATCAGATTAAAATCTTCCAGCATCAGCTGAACTGTACAGATTTTTGATATCTTGACAATCGCACACTCACATAAAAATACGAAAAAGAAAGTGAAATTGGATGGTTTCGGGATTTGAACCATGGAACTCCATAACGTGAGGCCAAAACGTTACCATCTCGGTCACCTGGGTCAGTTTAACGGTCTAGTTGTAAGTTATAAGCGCATGTAAAACAATAGTGTTTTTGGTCATAGCTATCTCTATTTTAATTTCCAAAGCCGTAAAATATCACAGTAAAACAATTGACTATGTTGTCATGATAAATGATTTGCTTTTTTTAAATATAAATTCTTTCGAATACGTATATTATCATAAAATAGGCACCAAATTGAGCATTACTCCGAAACAGGTGAACCGATTTCATCCAGTATCAGTAGACCTCTTCCCATGAACACTATAAATGTGTATACCAAATTCCATAAAAATCCGGTAAAGCGTATTTGAGTTACCGCGTTTTTAAAATAGACACTAAATTGGGTTTTACTCCGGTACCGGTATACCGATTTGGTCCAATATCGGTAGACGTCTTCCCATGTACATTATAAGTGGGTATACAAAGTTTCAGGAAAATCCAATAAAGCATATTTGAGTTATCGCGACTTCTCATATATTAACATAAAAGGCAATAAATTGGGCATTATTCCGGTACTGGCCAACCGATTTGGTTGAACATCAACAGACGTCTTTTCATGGATAGTATAAATGCGTATACGAAGTTTAATAAATACCCGATAAGGCGTATTTGAGCTATTGCGCCTTTAAAATATACACTAAATTGGGTTTTACTCCGGTACCGGTCAACAGATTAGGTTCAAATTTAACAGAGTACTTTTCATATTTACCTTTCTATTAGAAAGGTGCCATAATCTATTAAAATAGGCACTAAATTGGGCATTACTCCGGTACCGGTGAACCGATTTGGTTCAATATCAATAGGGTTCTTCCCATTGACATTATAAATGTGTTTTCCAAGTTTCATGAAAATCCGAAAAAGCGTATTTGAGTTAGAGCGCGTACAGACACACGGACGGACGGACAGACAGACAGACAGACGGACAGACATTTTTCGTCCCCCACACAATCTCATAAAGTACCATACTGGCACTTAATAACAATACTAACCAACCATCTCCATCTCATCAACCTTCTATTAATGGACTTCACAGAAATCATTGAACGGCATTGATTGTACTATGCATTTCTGTTGTATTCAAGCAGGATGTATGTGTTTGTTCACCAGTCACCTCCGTAGTACATTCAATCGAGTCAATAAAATCAAGAGAAATCAAATAATTGGTTTTGATATGTAATTATCAATCAGTTAAATTAAATTATGATAACCTACACCAGATAACAAAAAAAAAATTATAACTATAACTGATAACTATAGCTATTCAGGTGAAGCGAAAGCTTAGAATATATTTATATAGAATAAGAGGCAGTATTGCAGGGAGTGCATATTCAGTTGTCAGTCTCGCGTAAAGGTAGGAATAAAGTCATGGGTAGTGAGTATGCTACGTTAGAAGTCGGTAAATGATTCTATCCCCTGACACTTTATTAATCGTCTGTTGGCTTGATAATATGTTTTATAGGCCTAAACGTTCGTGTTAAAACTCTTTGTCATTTTCTGCAGGGCCGCCACATGGGGGGGGGGGGGGCTGCCGGAACTAGGGTCCCGGGCCCGAGAGACGACTGTCTGAATGAGGATGGTCGGTGTTCGGTGAGGGGCTCGCGACCAGTACATGGTCCTGGGCCCGACTCCGAGATGTGGCGGCCCTGATTTTCTGTGCACATTTCGTTAGGTACTTAATTTCAATAGGGATGGGTCGATACCAGATTTTCTCGATACTCGATACCGATACATGATTTTTTCCTCGATCCTCGATACCGTCAACATTTCCAGTTTCAATAAATAGGTACATTAAAAATTAAAAGTTGAGAGAATTGTGTAATACCAACTAATTTAATTAAGTGGGCATATTTAATGAGACAAATTTTAATATCATCAGTAGCCTATAATTATTTTTAAACTCTACATTAAAACTAAAATTAGTTTTTGAAACAGTTCCCTTTCAAGATTTTGTTAAAAAATTACTATAGCAGAATGAAATACCGCATTTCCTTAAATTGCAGAATTCCCAAAGTATCGAAAAAGTACTGAGCGAGTTTTCTGAAGTATCGCTCGATGCCGATACCATGCAAGTATCGAGAGTATCGAGGACCCATCCCTAAATTTCAACAATATTCCAAATCATTATTTCTGGGGAGAAGAGACTGAATTTGCGATGTTTTCACATGGGTTTACTGGTTATATAATATTCAACGTTTTATCTCTATTTCTTTGAATATACAGTTGGTACATACAAAATATTTCTCTAATTGCAGATACTGTCGAAGCCATCATGGAGGATTGATATCGAATTTTACTTTTTCGGAGTTTACCGGTGTTTATTAGTGACGTGTTTACAAACTTTCCTATATCAAGATACAAGAAGACTAGAAGATAGTGCTTGTGTTTTTATTTAGTGTTTGTGGCATCAAGAAAAAAAAAACTTTTCTAAATCAAGAACAAGCTGAGGAAGACAACACTAATATTCAGATCTTCACTTCAAAATTCTGTGCTTTGGTATGGAATTGTGAAGTGTAATCTGTGTATGCTCCATTCCTAATACTGCTGGACACCTCAAGGTATTAACGAAAGTAGTATTTAGAAAGGAGCATTGATAGGGGCCTCTTTTTAGAGGTGAAGAGCGGTCTTGGTGCAGACCGAGGCCACTGAACACCAGAAGACCAGCAATTCTCTCATCGAAAACAGGTAAAGAATATGTATATTAAGCATGAGTTAATAGCATGATCCATCGAAAACTATTTTAATATTGAACATAACCTAGCCTAGGAGTGATAAGATAAGGCTACATACGTATATACTAAGCTATTGTCTTTTAAGGGTTTCTTTAAATTCTAAAATGGAATAAAAGGATTTTGTCTAAGCCATTTATAAAGAATTATTTTAAACTTATCGAAGCTAACAGTGTGGGCACTTTTTGAAAGTCAGTTAAACGGGTCAGCACTTAAACATAGTTAGCTGTTATGAGTTTTGGCGGACTGTCTATTTCACTTCTGATGTAAGCTTACATGCAGCTTTTCTACTCGGCTAAACTGTTCCTTATAAGTAGGCCCGGGAGTTGATGAAATGTTATATTCTTTTCTGAGACATCACAGAAAATGCAGGATGTTATATAAATTTGTCTCACCTCAAAACGAACAAAAATAGCCTACTTTTATTTATTACTATTATTATTATTATTATTATTATTATTATTATTATTGAATTTTTCGGCGCTTTATTCTCTACTGGTAATTTTGAAAGACATTTTCATTCTTCTGCTGCATTTTTCCCTATTTTGTCTTCAGAATGGACTTTTCCAGCATTAAAGCAAAGCGATCTCATAATTCCTTACCTATGTGGCGTTCATTAATAAATGTAGGAAACGTAATAACAATATTAGAAAACGTAATAATAAAAATGGTCAAATAAAACAATTAAATCTTGACCGTCATTTATTATTACTTTATTATTATACTTCTGTATATTCCCTTTTTAAAACACATATTTAGAAGTATTACGTATTTTTTTCAATTTTTCATGTAATAACTTCAGAAATTTAAGGTAATTTTATAGGCAATTTTTCAGGCATTTTTAGGTCATCAACTTCCGAGCCCTACTTATAAGTGTGCCTTCGCGCATGAATATTAATCAAACCATCCTTAAAAATAGAAGTATCAATTTTTTTAGACGTAGAAATAGATAAGTCTTTAGTTGTTAATGGATATAAGATGTAAGTTGTAATTAATATAAAATTATAAGCTGATTAAATACAGATTTCATTAATGGCTTCTTAGCAAAGATATCATCGTAGTGGTGTGGGAAGTGCACCGTGTTTTGTTGGTGAAAACTGGTACAGCCCGAGGTGCTACAATAAATGAAGATAGAATAAACAAATATAGAAACAGACAAATAAATAAGATAACGTTTGTGAGTTGATTGGTTGTCAGAGGGGCAAAGAGGGGTTCCGCTCCACCGGGTAGATTATAAGGCGGGGAAAATGTTAAGTGAATGAAACCTCAATTTATTGTGGGTGGTACTAGATCCTCCTCCGAGCTGCTCAGGCGCAGAAAAGAGTCAGAGACAGTTTGAGTCGTTCTTGCCAGCCGGTTCGGTTCAGTCAGCTGCTAGGCTTCACTATGTAAACACAGCCTTTCGTTCGTTTTCGTTAGGAATTTTACTTGTACCATGGAGTTGTTAAGAAGACCGGTATTGGACGTTTTTCTGGTCATCACTGTTCTTCTTCTGTTTTTCGTGCATTGGACTTCTGCACAAGGTAAGTTGACAGTAATAATTTTTTCCCCTCAGAATTTATTATTCGAGGTTATGTTTGCGTTGTACTAATTATTCCATCACTAATAACCTGTAAAATACCGGTTTGTGAATAGTTATTAATTTCGTAATGATTGGACAGACACAAAAATATTATTGTAAAATTTATCCGTTGTAATGCGTTTTGGGAGTCCTTTCAAATTACTAAGTGAAAACTGTCAAAGTGAGATTGTAAGTGAAAAAGTGACTTAAAAAAATGGTGTGACACCATCTGGCAAAAGATTGTGTATTGGCCTAGTATAATAATGAAATATATTTTAAAGTGTACATAGTTAATGGTAGGCCCATATGGATGCAATAAACTAAAGTGTATTTTATTCGTCATAATGGATGAAAATTGTCAGTTTAGTGTGAAAATGTGGCTTAAAAGTTATCAAGCATGAAAATAGTGACACCATCCGAAAAAAATTGTGAATAATATACTAGGCTAATGAAATATTTAAAGTGCAGGACTACGTAGTGAATGTTACATAGACGGAATAAACTATTTACTTTGATAAATTCTGAAGTCTGTAATAACTTGACAGTGTCAGGAAATATTAAAAATAATAGTGATAAAATATAATGTTTTTTAGGAATTGTTAATTTCGTACTGCATGGAATTATGTAGCTAGCCTAGAAGGTAAATAGTTGGAGGTAATAATATACAGAAAAAATCATGACACAATGTATTTAAAAAATATTTCATCTTTAATAGTGGAAAAGTAAAGCATGAGGTAATAAATAAAATAATAAACAAAATAAACAATTTAGTAATTACCGTAAAACCTCAGTTGACTTAAGTTAGATATTAGAAGTATTTAATCAAACTCAAACAAAGCCCCCAAACCAACCGTAATGCCGGTTGTCGACCAAGAGCTAAGCTAACTTAGCTTAGCGTAGCTCACATACAGTGAGAGATTTCATATATAGTTGTGCCAGATTTCATATGTAGTTTTGTCGGCACACCTACATATGAAATCCCGCACTGTATGTGAGCTAAGCTAAGCTAAGCTAAGCTAGCTTAGCTCTTGGTCGACAACCGGCATAAATATTGGAAATATTTTGGAATCAGTCAGTTATATTATTTATTCAGTTCCTGGTTTGATTGTAAATATTCATTTCGAAAAATATATACAGTTTGTTTATTCAGTCTTACTAGGTAATGCATGAAAGTCGACAATTGTGTCTAGAGCTAATGTAAATCAAGGAAAGACCATAACTTCATGACAGCAGATGTCCTGCGTCAGAAATGTGTGTAAATGTACGAATGAAATATTTCGAGCAGACGAAGTTTCCACACATGTATACGTCGTAAAATTCTGAAGACTTTATGGTACTTGAGCACAGCATTTTATTTGGATGTTTATTGGTTTGTGTTTTTTAAGTTAAGCATATTTAAAATAGTTCTTCTTGGGACATAAAATGATTCATTTCAATCTACCGGGGTTGTATACTTAAGCGATACCATGTGGACGTTGTTTTAAAAGAAAATTGCAGCTAGCTACCAGAAGAATAAATTAATATTACTGGTTGTGAAGCTCATATACCTTGATGATGGTTTAGATAAATCATTTTATGAGAAAAGTTTGATATTATAATAAATACAAGTCTTAGCTGATGAAGTCCGACCTTTCATACAAATATTATAGTTGACTTTAAAGCGTTTAGTTATTATTTAGATTGTTTTTAAACTGTAATCTTAATAAGTAAATTCTGTATTCTTAAAACAATTCAATAGGCTAATTTCGTTGTAAATGAAAGGTACTGTAATTTGGTTCGCTTAAAATTGTCGTTGCCGCAGGTTATGACTTAATGCTTGTAATTAAATTCAGAAAGAAAAACAGTTCAGTAGTCAGCACCGCTATATTGAATGCTATTGCTAGTATATCCTAACGTTAAAATAGTATACATTTCCCTCGTTGAAAGTTGAAGTTAACTTACTGAACATAAAACTTACCCGTCAAACGCATCTTGAACAAAAGATTAATCATTTACACATAGGTCTGTGACTGTTTAAATTAAGAAACATATAATGATTTTCGTTGGGACAGAAAAATAGTCTTTGTTTTGAAGATTTAATTTTGAACATGTTTTATGCGCAATTCACTGACATGCCTTTTTTTCTCGAATGAGGTCTAGGCCAAAACTGTTCTTGTAAAACAAAAACCTATTAACGGCCGTGGGTGTCGGCATGCTGACACATGCCCCCCAATCCTGCCATCTGCCTACGGGAGATGACGCAGCGGTCGGGTGGTAGGCCAAGTCCCTCCAGGGATGTAGCGCCACGGAGTTTAGTTTAGTATTTATTTAAAAAATGTATGCCAAAGCGTAAGCATGTGGAAAGAGCAGTTTGTGAGCTAAGGTGTTAAAAAATTAAAAGAAGACCACATTAGACGAAATTTTTTTTGTGCTTTTGTATGCATAATAATTGTATTTTTCTAAAACATCTGAGTGCTTTTATATGGCAGACTAAACAGTTGAGTATAGTGGTCGCGTTATCTTTTGCTGTGCAAAACTTGACCTATACTAACCCATGTAATATAACCTTGGATGTGCTTTGCAATCTTGTTTTGTGAAACTTTGTTCTTTAAGTGCTTTCAGAATCTTAATTTTAGGTTTAAATGGACTGTATCATGGCGTATATGAAATTGTAATTTATGCCTCGTAAGTTCATCATTCTATTGAAAAATGACCGCAATTCATTTTATTAATGAACCTGAAATATCAATAAAATTATAAGTTATAACTAGTCAAACAGTATCGCGTAAAACAAACTCCTCATTATCGATAATAATATAGTACCTACTAGCGTCATTTATGAAGAGTGATAAGTGTGGTCAATTAGGAAGATTCAGACAAATGCGTCGTATAGAGTATTTTGAGGCGCAGTAACGTTGCTTAAGTATATATATATAATATATAAGTATATATATATTATATAAGTATATATATATATCAAATACTGTATAATATTTTGAGTTAGAACATAAAGGGTAATTAGTCATAGGAGAGAGATTCCATCTGGCGCTGTGAATCGAATTCTAACTAGCTCAGTTTGTAGAGCATCAGCACGTAAAGCCGTAGGTATGGGTTCGAATCCTGGTGTCAGAGATTTTTCCCCCTAATATATTGTTTTCCAATGGTCAACAGAAACAATACATATCTAGAATGTTTCCTCTACCTGTTGTACCTTTTCCCCTTATTGTATTAAATGTGTAAATATTTTTCTTTACATCAAGAATATTACTTATCATTATTACTAGTAAATTCTTTGCAGTCTGACTAGGTGAAGATATAAAATTATATTATTCCGTTCCTATTCTAACTTAATGCGTTAAGATATTTAACTAATTCAGCGTTAATTTTGAGGTATGTTTAATCTTATGTAATTTATTCAGAAACAGAGTGATGGAAGTATTTTCGATTTTGAAACATATGAATATAGGGACCAGGGAAATTGATTTAAGATAATGCTGAATTCATTTTACTTTCAAAATATAAATAAAAACAACTGTGAATACTAGGCCAAAGTAATTATAATTTATTTTTCATAATTTATTGGTTTTTCTTTTAAGCCTAATCTTTTGTATATATGTTTATGTAAATTTGCTTTTTGAAGATTGTGACGAAATTTCCATGTGTCAAAAAGTTTTCACGAAGCAACGTTATTGTAATCATTTTATGCAATATCTAACATATATTCACAACCATATGTAATTAATATTCTATATTTTACTGTATATATTGTTGTGTAAGCTATAGCCCTAACATGCCTTTTTCTGGCAAAATACGGTTCATAAAGATTTGGAGATACAATAAATAAATATGTTTATGTAGTCCTACACTAGTTCACAAGATCATTTTCAAAATAATGTTTTAAACAAGTCTTGAAATATACATAAAATTTAAAATTTACGTTATATTTCCTACATGACATTAAGTACACAACACTCTACCTGCATAAAAACTGCCTATGATAATAATAACAATAAAAATATAATAGTAATAATGATTATAAAAGCAGTATTTTATTTCATTGCCGGTATCCATAATAATCTATTACTTAGCATTGTACTGTACAGATTATCTGTCATTCTATGGGCCACGAGTTTCTTATGCTATCGCATGTTTTCTTCGTTGGGGATCTCAGAGCATATAGTTCTGATGAAAACTTTACTAATAAATTTCAGAGTCAAAATCGGTACATTATACTGTAGAATAAATCTGTTGCAGGTGCTGAAACATTTTTGCTATTTGTCAAGTTATTTAGTCGATTAAGTGGTGAAATTTAACAATGAGCAGGATGAAGTTAACCGTGTAATTGACTGTACATTTCGGCATTTGAATAATTTATTCAGTGAACATGGAATCATTTCATCTGCAATGCACACATTTATGTAATATGCATGCATCTGCTTTTTACCGTGCTCCAAATGGAATTCTACAAATTTCATGCGTGTTAGTCAAGAAGATAAATGTATTAATAATGAATCAACTGGACGTTGTGAAATGAAGCAAACTACCGGATAAATATCCGATTTTAACTAATTGCTGGGGAAGTAACGGGTTATTTCTTACATTTACATAATCACAGAAGGTTATATTTAATTATTCAGTTTATAAGTCACGTCACCCAACATAAGTATGACCCTTAGCGACAGGTTTTTCAGTGTTATCTCACTGAAGAGAAATATATTGCATACTAGAGGTATATTTGTCCTGAGTGGGAATCAACCCCAGCTTTTCACTTCGTACTCTCACACCTAGATCACTAGGCTTCCATTCCAAATCTTCTTTTAGACCCCTCGACGTTCGCTCATCTAAAGTGTAGTCAATATGCATATGATTTAAATTACACACGCTTTCAGTGGTATTATTTATTATATTAATGGCAGGTTTTCAGTGTTCAGCGAGATAAAAGTGAATTATACTGGTTTAAAGCGTAACTTCCAAGTTTTATGAACTGCCCTTTTACGGCCTTCAGGGTTGCCAACTTTTGAAAATGAAACTAAGGGATATTTTACAATCTGCATAATTCCACTGTGCGGTTTAACATTGGCAAAAAAATGTAAGATGACTGTGAGTATGAGGCTATGCAACACCTATTTAAAAGCAAGACTAATAAAAAAAACCATTCAAGACCTCCTTGCTTCAGGTTATCAAGTTTCGTAGGCTAAATCTTCCAACCAGAAGTAGAACTGTGTTTGCCGAAGACTGTTAACTTATTTCTTCCCAGACGGTGTCAACATGGAAGAATTTTCAGGTAGCAATTTCGGGCAATAACATCAATTACAAATTGGCCTCCCTTCATTAAAATTATTAAACAATTAATCCGCAGTGTATGAATAATCTCAGGAGGCATGTAATAAGGAAGAGCATAACCGGATTTTCCACTAATTGCGTTAGCGGTGCCTGAGAAATTGGCTTCTAAGAAAAGCTTGCATAATTTTAATACGTTATTCAAATTTAGTGTCGTAACTCATACAACTTCATCAATCTTGTCCCAGGTAGCTATAGCAACCAACAAGATTTTGATATTGAATAATGCAGTAGTTGTGATTGATAAATTCATCAGTAATAACTGATAACTTCTTACCATTCGTTAACCTCCTACGAGAATGATATCGTTGCCTGTTTGTTCTTATTACTCGTGTTTCCTTGCCGCAGGGCGCAATAAGTTCGTGGTCATTTGTTTAGTATGTCTTAATTTTACTTTTTACTGCTTTTGTTTTCTCGTTGTTTATGACTGCAGAGTTTATAATACAGTCTATCAGTTTTAAATTACTTAAACATAAAATGATCTATTCATTCATGTAATGCAGTCCAGTATCCAACCCAGCTTTCCACAGGACATGCACGATTACTTGCTCAAGCAATGAGCGCTTAATCTGTGTTTACTTTCATAACCTAGCATTTGTAATCTAAGCGTAATTTAACTGTTCACCCTTATCAGCTAAAATGTTGGATATATATGTATTCATGAACCACAATTACTGTCTCTGTTGGACATTACATGAGAATATTATAGGAGAAAAATTCCTCCGACACTGGGACTTGAACCCAGTTCAATTCACAGCGCCAGATGGAACCTCTCTCCTACCACTAATTGCCCTTAATGGTCTACTTCACTGATAGACAAGTTATGTTGTATGCAGTGCTGTGAGGCACACTAATTTGTGATTTTTGTGACCGGGCTTCCACTGTTATTGTACAGTTAACATTCAAGATGGATATATATATATGTATTCATGAACCACAGATTACTGTCTCTGTTGGACATTACATGAGAAAATTATAGGAGAAAAATTCCTCCGACACTGGGACTTGAACCCAGGAACTTTGGCTATCTATGCCAATGCTCTACCAACTGAACTAAGCCGGAGTTCGATTTACAGCGCCAGATGGAATCTCTCTCCTATGATTGATTGCCCTTAATGGTCTACCTCACTGACAGACAAGTTATGTCATATGCAGTACTGTGAGGCATACAGTAAGAGAGAGGTTGCATCTGGTGCTGTGAATTGAACTCCGGCTTAGCTCAGTTGGTAGAGCATTGGCACGTATAGCCAAAGGTCCTGGATTCAAGTCCCAGTGTCAGAGGAATTTTTCTCTTATAATATTCTCAGCTAAAATGTTGTCAAATCCAGTCAGTGATACGGTTTGTCTAGTTTATTTACTGGTGTTTTTGCATATTCGAACCTCTATTTGGTAATGACATTTTCTAGTGCGAAAGTTGATGCAAGCTTTTTCTTCCTTTTTTACCTATACTATAGATAGAGGAAATATTTCTACCAAGAAATGTGACATCTAGTTTTCGGCATTAATAAAGATTTTGAGATTTCCTTGACTCCAAAGTAACATTTTTGTTGTAGGTATGTCTATATGTGTGTTTTTATAACATAGGCCTATTTGTAAACAGCTTAATTAGAAAACAAAAATTGTATAGAAAGGAAATTTTGTAATTGGGTTAAACATCTTTCGGGAATGCGACCAAAGCAAGAGGATGATTTAGCCTACTCTCAAATGTAGAAATTTTCAGTTTTCTCGATTTTCTTGGAGACTGTTCAAACGATTTTCTTAAAAAGGTTTCTGGACTATGCGAATTAATAGGTGAAACTTTCAATCCAAACAAATTTTCCCAAATTGGACAACTGTACATCCAGATAGGCTTGATGAGTGATGTATATAATAATTTCTTGTACTGAAGGGAAAGTGAGGATTTAAAAGATGTGATGTTCTTCAACTCATGGAGACGATGGCGAATTTTTTTAATTAAGTAGGAAAAAATATGATCTTTCACGTCAGACGTTGATCGAGAATAAGGCCAAGATATCTGACTTGACTTAGACTCAATAACCTGTTCGCCTTGAAGTATGATTGGTTGTTGTAATACAATCTGAATTAAGAGGTGAAACTTTCAATTCAAACAAATTTTCTTATAAATTTATTAGTTGTCATCGTCTCGTCAACAAGCACGGATTTTTTTTAAGCCTTGCCTCGCGAGTATTAGCCTTATTGGCCACTTACTTTATGTTACAGAACAAAGTTACACGCGAATTTCATATCAGAGCTTTATGTTGAAAGTTCATGTGGTGAAATACGAAACTGTATTCGTTTGGCTATGTAGATTGCACAACCGAAGAGTGTTCGCTTAGCTAAAAGGTTATTGCTCGAAGTCTTGATTGGTTTAAAGTGAAAATTCATTACCTTTGAGTTGACGTTGTGCGAATCTTTGACCCACACGTACGAGGCTAACTGTAAAGGCATTCTGTATTTTCTCAAGTTATGACCTATCAATGCAATCATTAATGCGTACGAAAATAAATTACTCGTTGGTTTTGTGAAATTGTGAGTCTAAATTGGTTTTTGCAACCGCGCGTATACATGCCTTATGTTCTTGTAAAGTTTTGAGCACGAAATATTTTATAGGCTATTCGAACTACAGGCATAACGATTTCACACATTAATATTGCTTCCTTTATTCCTTATAAAAAGTATATTTATACTCTCAGATTGGATATTACTTTATATATAGATTTTTTTATCCGACATTACGAGAGTGTGCATTCAATTATCACAGCTTCATGCAAAAAAATGAAGCTATTCATAAACTAAACACAGTAATTAAATTTTATGGAAGAGATGCCTGGTTTAAAGCTATTCTCCAAATATTTCTAAAATGAAAATGTTAAGTCCATTATAGTGTTATTGTTCAAATGTGTGTGACATTTGTGGACCTATAATCGAAGACATCTTGGAAAATAAAATTACGAAAAGTTCCAACATTTCCATTATAGCTTACTGTGTATAAAAGGCAAAGAAGAAGGAGATTAGAAATGTTTCGACTAATTTCGTGTTGACAATTTTGTTTATCATCTTTGGAAGGTGAATAACTCGAGTCAAAAAGTTAGTATTTGTAGTATTTAAAATTTTCTAACTATAAGTTATTGTTCACATACAGAACAGCAAGTTATAAAAAGTAAAATCGCATTAAATACCAACTTTTTTTAAAACGAATAACAGCTTAAACAATAAATTTAAGGATAGTGAGGCTGATTTTTTTAAATTAAATTTGCTTTGTTATTTAAATAGGATGAAATTTATAAAATTAATGAAAGATACCGAAAATAAACAATATTAAAAATTCAGCATGATTGGCTCAATTTTAAATGATTATAATGTTTAATTAAGAAAACTTACACTAAAATTAAAATATCCCAGGCCAATCAATGTGCGTTCAATAATTTTCACATTTTTATTTCCCACTGTGAATAATGAAGATTTACTTATATGGATGTGAGACAGGGTCCCTTACTCTTCGGGAAGAACATAATCTGAGAGTGTTCGAAAACAGGATGCTTCGGAAAATATTCGAACCTAAGAGAGATGAAAACGGGGACAAGAAAAAAATGAATAATGACAAGCTTCATAACCTGTACTCTTCACCGAATAGGTATAATAAGGGCAATTCAGTCACTAAGGATGAAATGGGCTGGACACTTGGAAGACCTAGACGTAGGTGGAAGGACAATATTAGAATTGATTTAAGGGAAGTAGGATTTGTGAGGGTTGGTTGGATGGAGTTAACCCAGAATAGGGTTGAATGGCGGGCTCATGTAAGCGGGGCAGTAAACCTCCGGGTTCCATGAAATACCGATATATAATATTCCTTTAGCTTGCTTTGGAGTTATTGTCTATTGCCATTGAGTTAGTAAGTAAGTAGATGTATAAAAAGTAATGATGCCCCTCACTGTATATTTAGAGTTTTACTTGTAATAAATTGAAATTAGAAAGTACCTTAAAACTGTTTACGAATGTAAAAGAATACTACCTCCTGCGAGTACAGTCGAGGAAGGATATTTTTTGCACGACGTAACTAATTAGTGATACTTACGAATATTGTTGCCGTGGATCGTAACTTGATATTCCCGCACGCAATCTGGTTGCTATGAAAACAAAAGAAACCTCCGTGCGGTAAAAATACAAAAAGCACAAGTGCCGTAAGTAAAGTCATCATAATACAAGCCTTTATGGAAGACCGGAACCAAGACCCCCTAGTTTGTGGCGAATTAACAGGACAAATATTCAGTCCCCATAACAACCAACACATGCGAATCACTTTCTGAAATAAACATCTATCTTCAATAATGTATATACACTAGGAGGTGCCCGTGGCTTCGCCACGATAATTCTTTTAAAAATTAAGAGTATAATAATTATTAAAGCATTATATTTATTAACACTTGCACGCGAATAATTCATAAACCAAGCCATTAATAATTAATGAAACAGCTAAAATTCCTGCTTTAGAGTACATTCCACGACATGAAAGCGCCCCCTGGGAAAACTATATCAGAATGGATTATGCAGTTCCAAAGAACCTGTGAACACATAATACGTATTGTTTCTCAGCTGTTTATTGACATGAATATGATGTGAATTTTATTTTATCAATTCAGTGTAATTTTCAGAAATTATATAATGTTTCAAGGGAAGGAATGGTTTGTTTGATTTATTATTATTATTATCAGCAGCGATATTTCAAGAGATAAAACCATCAATATTTTACAGCTGTTGCCCCCGGCTTCGCCCGCCATTATTCATTGACTCCAGGATTTTTAAGAAAATTACACTGGTAGATTATTAAAAATGTTTGTTGTTCAGAGCTATGAAAATTGTAAGTAAAAATAAAATTAGAATATTTGTTCATTGTGTTCATTTCACTTAGGCCTTATATAATAAAGAAACGGTTTTCCTTCCTAATTTTGTAGTCGTCATGAAAGTTTACAGTGCGAGAGACGAACATCGCCGAGTATACCCGATGTCTCACGAAGCGGGCGAGCGAGCAAGCACGCTATTTAGGGCCGTTGAATTGTATAAGAGTAGATAATATTTTCAGCTAATATCTCAATTAATATAATTAAATTGGTATAAATAATCTTCGTGCAAAAAATAGCATACAATACTCGTGCCGTAAGCGCATAACGGATCTCGGAAATTGAAAAAACTCTTTCCTCGATCCGTATGCACCGCTTACGGCACTTGTATCGCAATATACTATTGAGGGTCGTCCTACTTGTAGTTGAATCACACTGCTGTGCAGTATAAAAGTTTTGTATCGATAGCATAATATCGTGACTGTGAGGCCAAGCAACATGCAGCAATACCGATGTTCGGTGTCTCGTGTTATCCTCTTGAATCTCGTTGCTCCTGTGTTAGTTTCTTTTACAGGAATTGACAGCTGACTGTATCAGATTATATTTCAGGATTGTACAAAGCCTTCCCTGAAAGATTTGGAAAATTCTACAGACTTTTAAGATTCTCACTGGTCATGGAATTATGATTTAGTTTCTTAGCTAAAACACGCCGTGTTCTTCTCATACTTAGATAAGCCCACGAGAAACTCGCAATCTGAAGTGGGATTTATTGTGATAAAATTTTTGTTTATTGTTAGTGAAATGTAACGAATTGTATAAATAATAATTACTGCCTTGTGTTGTTTTTAAATTAAATCAATATTCTGTCAGCTGTGAAATCACGGCTTAGGCCTACTACATGAAGGAACAATCGTTTAATGGAAAGCGTTGCCAGATTCTAACCAATGCTACCAATAGTGCTTATGAAAAAAAGTTAACCTAATTCTGATAAGCTAACATCAGAAAACACCAGTGAGAATCTTAAAGTCTGTAGAATTTTCCAAATCTTTCAAGGAAGGCTTTGTACAATCCTATACAGTCAGCTGTCAATTCCTTTAAAAGAAACTAACACAGGAGCAAATTAAAATTATTTCAATTTTCAAAAAGTCATGTTTTATGAAATATTGTATTTTTATTATAGCAGCATGTGACGTATTAATCATTACATATTAATATCTTACGTTTCTAGTGACGAGCTGACGTTTTATCTGATAAAGTTGCACTTTGTGTTCCTAGTAAGCATTTTATAAGATAAATGGCCGTGGTTGGTCGATATATTAGGCATACGTTATACGCGTCGTATGAATGGAATAGTCTATAAAATCTGTGTTACGAACTATAGTTTCGACAGGTAAGTCATGTATTTTGTACAATTTTATCTACGGTAGGAGTCTTTAAGAGAATGCAAAGTGTTGATGTTTATCCCATTTCAAAATAAATAAGCTGCCGCTGTAGAACTTTAATTCCATATCTAAAAACACTAGCTTAAAAGGTCCGGCGTCGCCTGGGTTTTGTACTTTGCTTAAAATGCTATAACTTACGCAGGGCTTTCGATTTCCAAGTCCTTATGAAGGTAACTAACTCCATGGCGCTAACATCCCAGAAGGGACAAGGCCTACCACCCGATCACTGCGTCAACTACCATAGGCAGACGGCAGGATTGGGGGCATGTGGTCAGCATGCCGTTAATGGTGGTTTCCATGACCGCTTTATGAAGGTATCCTAGAGTATGAAGTGAACAAGAACGACCTATCGGACTTAAACTATTCCCTCAGAAAACGCTTGATATAGCTTTCTATCCTTCACTGAGGAATTTGAATTGTTTTGCAACCCGTTGTTTATACACACTATGCCTGGTAGATCGTGAAATAAGAAGAAATTCTGTATTATTTAGCAACCCGTTGCTTCTACACACCATGTCTGGTGGATCGTGAAATAAGAAACAGATATTCCGGTAACATAAAATCTATTTTTCTTTACGTGATATTTTATTTACCATTCATGTTTCCATACAACCATTTCGGGGTCGAAATCAAAAAGAAAAACAGTGCCACTTTCACTCTTCCCTCCCCAAAAAAACCCGGGACATAATATTTTACTGCGCATATAGGATTAAAAACGTTCCATCCTTTTCTTGTCTCTTTTTAGATGCTTAGGTTTTGCGAAAGCATCCGTATTTCTCAACTAATACAAGGCCTACAGCAATAAATAACGTATCAGTGGATATGTTCTTTTTTACCGACGACCGAATTCGTATCCCTTTGTGGGCACAAACTCGGCTGTAAGTTTTTATTTGCGTGAACCTGAGACAACTAAGTATTCGCTCCCCGCAATGCGGCCTCTTATTCTAACTTATATAAAAATGTGAAGAGAGGAAATTATACAGCCCATGCCCAGGGTATAGAAAGTTATAACTGATGACATTAGACCTGCGCGAGGTTACCGCTTCGAAGCTACTTTACAAACTCATCTACCGTGCATCTTCAATCCATGATTCATGTATAATCTTCCCGGTTGTAAGTGGGTCCATCTCATCAGATTTTTGTTTATGTGGATACCATTCACTGTTATTGATGTATAGGAATTAATTTAATCGATAGCTTCTGTGCCCACGTCTGTGGCGTAGGGGATGTGTTCGGTCAGCTCACGCAGCGGGCCCGGATTCGATTCCTGGTCTGAAAAAGTTTCCTATATGGCGTTTTCCGGGGATTTCCTCACCTGTGAGACAAATTCCGGGAAACTTTAGGCCCTCTTGATCTTCGGAAATCAAATGGCCGCCATTACCACTTTCAACCCACTGGCGCCTTTATCAATGTGTGTGTGCAAAAGTTGTGTCGCGTCTTATGTGTTCGGAATTGGGATGGTAACTCTTCCGGGGAGGCCCTTCAAACCCGTGGCTACTCAATTAAGTATGTAGGGTGTGTTACTTAGTCTCCTTGCCCCAACAGGGTTGCATAAACGGCCCTACAATCGGGGAGGTTAAACTAAGAGAAAGAAGAAGTCGTCCCTACAACGGGGGAGGTTATAGACCTACTAAGAGAAAGATGAAGAAGATAGTATATCTGATTACGTCAAATTCCAGTATCCTGCAATTCCCAAGCCATGTAGGCACCTATGTAGACTAAAAAGCAATAACGTAATGTTGTAATGGGACTGTGTACAGTGCATTCAATGTGAGGGCATTGGGTGAATTCAGTGGAATATTTTTTTTTAGAAATCATGTAATTTTAAAAGAGAGAGGATGGTTTGTTTGAATTTAAATGTAGCTTGAAGTGAAACGAAATAAACCATGGTGCATGGTGATGAGTAGGGCCCGGATTTTTATTTAATATCAAAGTTCGAAATATGTACATAAACATGTAGTAAATATCAGGGAAATATGTAATAACGACGAAATATGTAGTTTAAAATTAATATTTATAATGCAATAGATATACGAAAATGTTCACACTTAAGCTTCTACACGCTATCTCTAATTCTGATGGTGAGTGCCTAGACCGTACGCTATCAGCTGCCATCTATCACAGAAGTCATGAACTAGGATAACTTAGCAACAGCTGTTCGCCTATTACAAGTAGCACAAAACAAAGCTCTCAGATTAATTCACGGCTCAGACTGGTATACAAGAACTTCACAAATTCACGAAGACTTGGAAATGCCATACGTACATGAAGTGCTCTGTGATTTAGTTGTTAGATTTTATGCGCGACTGAACCAGAGTCCAAATGCAATCGTGAATAAGCTTGGCCAATACGATGAACAGGACTTTCCACGATACCGAACCCCCAAAATGGCTCTAAAAGTATAGTGAAGTTGTCAATACTGAAATCCCCCGGATTTGTGAGTGGTGGATTAATTAATTATGTGTAATACAATCCTTGGTGTAAACAGTTTCATGTGTGGTCAGGGATCATAAGATTCAATACCACAACACTAGTTGTAAGAATATATAAAAAAATAATAATAATATAAAAAAAAAGCTGATCGCCTCGTTCAGCCATTTTGTTATTCTTTTTATGAATCTAAAATCTCAAAACTTAAACAATGAATAAATTGTAGTCGAACAAAAACAGTCGTTTGCAACTTGTCTATAATGGTAATTAAGATAACCCGTTTCTTAATAAAATGTCATTATAGGCTCATTGCATAATGTGCTAATTCGTATCCCATTAAAATGCCATTTTATTAGGTTCATTCTATAATGTAGACTACTACTATACTATCATAATGAAAATTCCATTTTTTGGGCCACGTGCGTAAATAAAACTTTTTTCATTCATTGTATTTTTTGTTAATTATATTATAGTTGCCTAGTAGTTTAAACATTTCAGTATTGTTTAACGTTATATGTTAAACATTAATATACTATGTTTGGATAATTGATTAATTTTTTATACTTTTAACTGATAAATTAGCTGCAGAACTTAAAACCCTTAAGACTCGGCAATGGAATTCTCCGAAATCTAATACAAGTTATACTGACGCAACACAATTGCTAAAAGCAATAGCCGAATATAAAATCCATTTCTAGTTCATCCCGAACATACGAAAGATAAAGAAATAACTTAAAATCCCCTATGTCGCCCGGGTTTTGTATTTTGTAATACGAAATTAACTTATGAAGGACTTTTGACTTTGAAACTCTAGATTCTTAAATAGGTATGTAGAATTTGAAATGAGGATGAACGACTTATCACACTCAAACTATTCCCTCAGAAAACGCTTGATATAGCTTTTTATGGCTCATAGAGGATGCAGAATTTTGCACCCCATAGCTTCTACACACCATGCCCGGTAGGGGTTCAATCAAGAAGAAACAGAATTTCCGGTATTTCTCACTCTCATGTTACCATACAACCGTTTCGGGGCTGAAATCAAAAAGAAATTCAATACTTTCCTCCCCAAAACCTGGGTCATAATAATATACTGTGCGCATAGGACTAAAAATGTTCCATCCTATTTTGTCTCCTTTTACATGCTTAGGGCGTCCATATTTCTCAACTAAAAATACAAAGTCTACAGCTATGAATAACGTATCAGTGGGATAGAATTTTTTACCGACTTATGGCATAACTTACTCGTTGATACACACTCAGGCTGAAACAGCTGGACTAAGCTATCCCCCGCAGTACGACCCCTTATTTTACATTTTGATGTGAAGTGAGAAAATGGTATTCTTTATATCCAGGGCAGATACCCTTGCATTTGAGTGCAACTTTGTCCTTGTTTTCTCCTCTTTTTCTTAAACTAGAAAAATCATTTATACATCAAATGAAAGATTTTGAATGGGGAAGTGTTATGAACTAAGGGTGTCCTAGTATTCTTAAAAATACAACTGTGATGTAGGTTTTATGTAATACTCTTGGTGATTTTTTTTTCAATTTCTAGTAGGCCTAAATCTAGCTGCATATGCATACACAACATTCTGTGCGCAAAAGAAAGGAACAAATCAGTGAAATAGTTTTAATGATTGTATCATTTTTGTCAATTTTATATTTTGAAAATTAGCATATTTTTGGTACTTAAAGGGTTTTTAGGGAACCAAAAAGTGGTAATCAAGCTTCAGATATAACATTGTTAGTTTTATATCATAAGTAGTCTGGTACAAATCTCCACAGTTTTGTTACAAAATGTGTATTTTGTCCTCCAACGTGAATTCATACCTTAACATGTTGAAGTGAACTCCAACGAGGAGTCAATATTCACAGATCCTTGACTTTGCATGTTAAATTTCTGTGTCCACTATTGTCATTTCCATACCGCAATTGACTCTGTCCTACGTGCGCGTTGACTGATAGCCTACATAAACCTGGGTAGGCCTATCTAGACTGAAGTCGTAGAACAATGCAGGGAGGTGAGACACTTTGTCATGATTCTTGAGTCACAGTGTGTTGATCGTGACCCTCACTGCACGCGAGATAAGTCCCGAGTGGAAAATGTTGTAAGTATACTCATTCTAGGAATTCGTGAATTACTGCCTCCTTGTCTAGGAGAGCCTTATTAGGAGTAGCTACACGACTCCTTGTCTATTTTACTGACTAATATCTTTAAGCTACCCTACTATAAATAAGTTGCTGAACATAAAACCCTGCGGGCAATTGCAGTTAAGCGTAGGAGGAAGTGCAACTTAAGTTATCTATTCGCTAACTAAAAATATCATGAAATAAGTCCCGTATTTTTTTCTGGTTTCATAATTTTACAATATTACCGGTATTTCTAGGTTTCGAACCGGAAAAACAAATCCTAACAAATTTATAATTCGTTGTACATAAACAAATGCAGTTCAACGGCTAAGAACGATAATAGTCCATGTTTGAAATGCAGAGAGTTTGAGTTTCGTTTTTAGCTTAATACACACATAATGCAAGCTTGATTTAATTTGACCAAGAAAGATTATAGTCTGTTAATTATTATTTTCCTTGCCATATTTTAAGTTTAGAAAACAGACTTCAAAGACAAAAAGGTGAAATTCTGAAGAGTGGACAAATTGTGACTATGATCGTTTTTAGCCGTCACCCTTCAAATACGGTAATACTATTCTTCAATCCCGATAACAGAGCACAGTTATCCAGTTTTGCTTCTGATTTGGTTCGAATTAAGACTGGGAAAAATAACCTGGATCAGTTTTTTTTATTTTTATTTTTTTTTTATTTTATTTTTTTAAATTAGAGATTTATGTACCGATCAACAAACTCTAAATAATTTATCTTCCCTTCATTTCCTTTCTTAAATTTTATTTTATTATTTATTAAATCTTTTTTTACTTCTATAGACTCCGAGCTGTGTATTAAAATTTGCACTTACACCAAGAAAAAAAATCCCTAAGCTTCCTGTTGGCTTTAGTAGAGTATTGGAACATTTGGATAAAAATAAATGCCTCTGGGCCTATGCGTCACTGTAAGAAGAAAAGAAACAACAAACTCCAGTCGCAATAAAACACTTTGTAAATAACTCATCAAATACTGCAAATACCTCGTGACATACCTGCAGGTGAAACACGAGTTGTAATTGAAAATAATAAATTAAAACAAAAAGTTATGGATGGAGGTAGCTCCCCAAAATGATGGCCACGTTCGTTCCAGTAGGCTACATGACCTACTGTCCGAGATTGTCACATGTATAATTCATAATAGGTCGAAGTATTTAGGGCTATTGGGAGTGTTAGAAGTACAATATTATTAATAATAATTTGATAGTAATATAATATTAATAACAATCATACCTGATTATCAGCCCTAGCTTAATGCTCGAATCATTTTCGCTCTTTTACTGGTAGGTACTGTTGGTTGGTTTATAGTTATTTATCGACGTGGTTTACCGCAACTTAAGACCTGCGACGTCGTCGGAGTGCCAGAATTTTGTCCTGCAGGATTTCTTGTGCATATATGTAAATATACAGACATGGACCTGTCAACATTTATGTACACATAAATACCATCAACGTGGAATAGGGTTGAACCCGCTATCTTAAGGACGGAACGCCAGTACAGACTGCGCCACCGGGGCCGCGGCGTATGGTACTGAAAATAAAGTGATGCGATATGATTTAATGTTATGAGTAGGGGGCGGATTTCTATGACCTAAAAAATAGGATATATGCATGCTTTTATGACCTAAAAATCATTAAAATATGACCAGTAAAATTTAAAATATGACTTTACCACTTACACATAGTGTATATTTAAGTTTTTTTTGGTTTCATTACAATTCATTTTATTAAAATACAATGCTAATTATATAAAATAGGCTATCTGTAAATTCTCAAAAAGTATTATTATAATGCAAAATTTACAAAATATGATATGAAACTTCAAATTTTCTTTAATATGCACACAAATATGCAAAAATATGGCCTAAATATGCATATTCATACTAAATATGCTACAATAGTTGAAAATTTCCTAAATATGCAGTTACAGGCTCAATAAAAGCCGTTCCATTTACACCAGGATGCTTGGAATCGGGTTTAAATTAGTCGGGAACCTGAAATAATGCAAAGGGGAAAAATATGACATGTCATAGAAATCCGCCCCTAGTTATGAGTATGGTACAAGATGATGTGAAAGTTCAGTATTTATGGACTTAATAGTGTTTTAGCACTCCTTAGCTAGTAAGTGTTACTTACGAAAGTTGTTTACATGGATCGTAACTTAATTAAATTGATATAAGTAACCGTCGTGCAAAACATAGCATACAACACACGGGCCGTAAAGGCATTTACGGGTCTCGAAAACTTGAAAACCCTCGGCGCAAGCGCCTCGGGTTTTCAATCTGTTTCCTCGACCCGTAAACGTGCCTTTCCGCCCTTGTGTCGCAATATACTATTACGTTGAAATTATTACATTTACACGCAAACATTATTTCGAGAATAGAGGAGCATGTTTTGTTATTTTCACATTATAATTTCCCAGATAAATTAAAATTACATAGCCTATACTGCATTATCATGGTGGAGGCCTACATGGGCGATTAAAAAATGTGTTCATAAATTCTGCTTAAAAACCATCACTCCGTAGGAGCTGTGCTGTATTAAATGTATTAAAATCTGTTTAACCAGATCTAATGATTATAATATGGAATTTTATCATGTATTAAGCCCAACGTCCTGTCACTATAAATAATAGATTTCATAAAACAGTAATGAGAAATTGATCATTACTTTTATATAATATGTTGGAGTTAATTGATTTACTGAATCCTGACGGAAATAACAAAAGCTTTCGAAGCACTTTACATTACAAACACAATTTTGATAGTAATAAAATTGTACCTATGCTTGTTTTTTTCAATTAAACTTTTTATAGCATAAAATATATGTTATGTCAACTATTTTTTTTCTTTCTTTCGTCATCGTAGTTTTACCTCTCCCTTTTAGGATTTAAGCGACCCAAACCGCCCGGGCCTTACAGGCCCGCGACCTGTCGGGAGAGGGATATCTTTGGATCACATACTTGCTTTTTTGACCTGTCAAGGACCTCCCCGGATGAGTGACGACTATGTTAAACAGCAAAAATGATAATTTCACTCGAGATCAGTTCACATTTTTAAAATCACAATAGGAACGCTTGTTGTTTGTGTTTCTCTGCTTAAAGATCATGCCTTAAAACATTTTGAAATTTAAAAATGTAAGATGAGAGGAGATAAAGAGAATTGCTTATAATTGCAGGGAATGTTTCAATGGTTGTAGATGAATAGGCCTGATTGTGTCGGGATTGTATTTTAGCCATGGCTCTATAATTTAATAAAAAAGTATCTGTAATAGGGTAAAGATTAGAAAATGTGTTGCTTATTGTTACTAAAGCAATGGATAATTTAACGATATTTACAGAATGTTTGAATCGTGACATCTTTCCGGAATGAATGCTCGTTAGACGTTGAAAATAACGATATAGGTTTGGGATATATTAATTGCAAACTTGCGATTGCAACTGTTTGAACTAACTGTAAGTCGTGTATACAGAAAAAAATATGTGAGATCTAATGTTTACATTTATTATACTGTCTTTAGGCACAGATACAGAAATTTTACGATTAAACAAATAAAGCTAAAAAAAATTACAACACATTTACGATGTGTTATTATTATTATTATTATTATTATTATTATTATTATTATTATTATTATTATTATTAACCATTTGTAGAGTGACGAGTTACGTCCCTGCAACGGGAGAGGTAAAACTAAGAGAAAGAAAGAATAGAGTGTGTACGTAAATAGCATGTGATAAAATATAGCTTTAAAATATTGTCTTGACAGTAAGATAATAGAGGAATAAAATTAATTCAGGAAAGACAGATCATGTATCGATGATAGATAAATAATTTATGTTATCAGTTATCACCATCCCTTTTCTAAGCAAGAACTGTGTCAATACATGTGAAGTCATTTGAATGAGATGGACAATCAATCGAAATGCTTTTTCACCCCGGTTTGAATTTAGGTTTAACCGGCGGAACGCTATATATAGAAAATATAACACGAATTTAAAAATTACAAAAGTACTTTTTAATCAAATTTAAAAACTTTGCACCTCTCAAAAAAGAGCACTAAAACAACACAACTCTAGTATTGTATGCACATAAATCAGTTACGGTTTTACCATAGGCCTAACGTGAGAAGGTACTATTGATTCAGCTGATTATCACTTGCCTGAATAACCTATACATAGATCTAGCTCACAGGCCGTTAATTTATTGGGGGGAAATCTAACTGAAATTCAAATCTGTTAGCATGCATCACATTTCTATTGAATCCAACGCAATTCAATCAGAAACTGAATAATTAATAAACAAGAACACCTGAATTGGATACAGATTAAAGCTTCACATTTCCGGGAACAGTTGAATCACAAACATGGGGTTCGAAACTCGGCCTCTTGATTCATTAAACATACAGGTGATCATAAAGCTAGGGGACGGTGCTGGTGTTTGATCTATTAACTTTCAATCGAATGGCCCAAACAGGTTGTCTGGACCGGTTAATCCCGCGACTCCATACAAAATTGCCAAGGCCGTCGAATGCGTATTTCATATGTGTACCGAACCCAATTTAACATCTCAAAGAGAGCATGCATATAAATATAACCTACTGGCGCCGTCGTATGTTTTCGTTCTGATCATATGCTCTAATACTTTATTTCTTTCGCCTTGGAGTTATCTGGCATATTATGAAGTCGTTATTCTGTTCTTTTGACCCCGTTTCCTCTTTCATTCAAATAACCTTACGTGGACTTCCTATTCGGGGGGGGGGGGGGGTGACGTTATTACAGCAATTTGATCTGTTCGTAATATAGTGTCATGGATTCTAGGGGTATCGCAGCATAATCCGTTTCTATTTTTTTTCAGAATTGGTTAAAGGGTCTGATCTACTGAGGACTGCGTTGTTGTAGAGATATAGACCTGTATGATTGTTCGTTTTACAATTAACGCCCTGAACTCCAAGCTTTTGTCTACAAATTGTTCTTATTTTTTTATCTGAATCTATCTAGGTTTGCAATTTGTCTTGATTCCCTGGGACCAGTCCGTTGTTTTATGCTCTTTTGTTTATTTTCATGTCTAAAAATTTACAAAAAGTAAAACTAAACTCAAAACAAAAAAAGTCAACAACCAAAGTGCTAATGCAAATTCTAGAGTGATAGTCAAATGGCCAACGTTTCAGAAGAGACCAAAGACAATTTATTTCCACAGCATTGTGACAATATTTAGTTCAGTCCAACAGATATTTTTACACATCATCTTATAATATGCAAAAATATCTGGGTGGGTTGAACTAAATACTGTAACAATCTGTGGAAATAAATTGTTTTTGTGTCTCCTGAAAATTCAACTTTTTTACTTAGTCGCTTTTTCCCTATCACTCTAGAAGTCTAGAATAATTGAAATACACGTTTATTTGTTTAAAAATTGAAAACATTAGTATTAAAAGTATGACAATTTTAAAATAACTTATTGATGACATCTAATGATATTATAACTTTGATAGATTTTTGTTTAGGCATTGTCAGGAATACTAATACTTAAAAAAAACTAAACTCATTGTCGCTACATGCTTTTGAGGGGCTACCATACAACCGCTGCTTCTTCTAACATGGCAGGATCGGGGCGCATGTAGTCAGCATGACTTCACCCACTGCCGTGAATTATTGTTTCCTGACCGGAGCCACTACTTCTCCGTCAAGTACGAATCAGTTTCTGATAATTCTACTGTGTAGTAGGCTTAAGTGTTCTTTAATTATGTCTTAACGTAAGATTTCGCAATCAATACTTGACTATTCTTGTTATGAATATTTACAGTACACTTTCATTCCTTCCAGATTTTTTTTGTGTCCCAGGGTTTAGGAATATGGCATTCGCAATCTTGTCGTATACTGAAAGCTGTGAAAACTTTTGTTTTTATACAAAGGACAGCATTAAAGCCTGCCGTTATAGTGATTGTGTTACTGTATTTAAATTAATCGCAGCCAGGGAACTGTACGAATTCGATCGTCTTATGTTAATTTAAGCCTGTTGGCTTGATTAGTATTGCGACAAACGAATGCTGAAAATAAGTCACATAAATAATGATAGTTTCATCCCTTACGATTATGTAGATTGAAAAATGGATATTAGAGTGTGTGTTATGCAGTTATGCGGCATGATAATATCGTATTTAGAGTTCCTCTTAAATCCACTTGGGGTGAATTGTTGTGTTGAGTTATCCTAATTATGCTGTTGTCCTACTATGCGGGAAATGCACAGATATATTCCATTATCCCAAATCAATCTGCTGGAAAATTTTATGATTATAATCCATGCATAATCTATTGTAATATGCACTGTTTTAGTAGTATGGCAGTTTGTGTTTGGTTTTCCAGTGTTACCGGTAAAATATTCAGGAATGATTTATCGCTTAATTTGATTTAATCCAATGCAAGCCTCGTATCATCCCTTCTCGCCTTTTATTTCTAACTCTTCAACCTCAAAATGCAACAAGCAGTACTACGCGTACTTTGCTTACAGGAAATTAAGTTGTATTCTAGTTTTAGTAAAGTGTTTGAATTACCGTATCTGTATTTATCATTTACTATGTTAATTACAGGGGGTACGCCGTAGCGTAGTGGTTGAGGCGCTGCGCTACAAACCGAAAGGTCGCTGTTTCGATTCCCGATGAGGTCATTGAGAATTTTCAACTGGCCTAATCCTTCTGGTGGCACTATGGCCCTGGGGTCGACTCAGCCTCAAACAGAAATAAGTACCAGGAGCAATCCTGGGGGTAAAGGCGGCCGGTGCGTAAGGCTGACAACCTTACGCCATTCATGTGCCGAATGTCTAAAATCTGGGAGCCTCAAAATCCTGGAACCCTCTGGGCCTCCATGGCCTGTATAGGGATCACTTTACCTTATGTTAATTATGATTTTTGTTCGGCTATACTATAATACGCTTATCACTTGTGACGTAACGGTATCATAATAACACTCATTTTTCATTTCTACATCGGTGTGGTATCGATTATTTTCGAAACGGAACGATCTTGAGACCTTGAGAAATCTGCGTAATGAATATCATGTGTTTAAAATAAATTATGTTCCCGTTAATTTTAATATAATAAAATTAATTAATTTCTCGTTGTCAAAATCCGTTGGTTTCATGAAAATGACGAAAACGAATCTTCGGTTTGACCGACGACATGAGCTGCCATCTGTCATATAAGACAAAAACTATAACCAGCTGGTGCGAAGGTCATGGCGCGCTGAAGCGTGACCGCCTCGCGTTGCTCGTTTCATAAACAGACTCGTATCTCAATAAAAGCTACTATAGGCTTGTTGCATAATGCACTATTGTATATTTGGGTACAGTGGGAAATCACTGGAATTATATTTGTCCCTCAAGTCTATATGTCCAGTAAGGACTCTATTATGTTTAAATGAAATAAATACAAATTAATAATAATGGTAAAGAGAGAACATATGGTGATGTTCAAAACAATCTAATATAATAATTGAGCTGGTGTTTCCGTGTAGACCCTATTTAGTTGTGAAATTAATTCAAGGTGGCCTTGCTTGGTTGCCATAGCAATTTTTTTTAAATAGGTGGACGGAAGGGGGATCATGAATGTAGGCATACATGGGAAAACATTTCATGATTCTGACGAAACTCGCTATGCAGTGTTTCTTCTTTCCTTTTTCTTTTTCTTTTTGGGCTAGGGAACTTGTATGAGAGGTCTTTTTTTCGGGCGGTGCACTTTAATCGTGAAATGCACCATAAATCCGGATTTCAGGGTTTTATTTATCAATCGTTTCAATTGTTTATGCATGGTTTGCGTGTAAGGGTAAGGTTCATGAATTTGTGGTACCGTACGTTTCATTTCGAATCTTTAGGCCTATATGGCAGCATAAGATTCGTTTTAATTATTTATATTTACTACGTCAAACAATATAATTAAAGATAACATTATGTAATTCATTCAATTTATGTAAAACGATGTTATTGTTAATAAGTATGGTGTTTTAAGTTTTTTGTTAAATTAATTACTGAAATAAAACAACTAGCAGTTGAATAAATAATTGCGAGCGAAGCCGCAGGCACCTGCTAGTAAAGTAATCACAGATAGCCTATCAGGGAAGTGTTTTTTGTCCGTACCAAAAAAATTATAATCCATGACGCCACTGATTGTTTCTTGTACAATTTGATAAACCAACCCTTGCAGGGCAATTCCTTACCCGACCTCTTGACAGCGGCATGTAAAGAGACAGGCAGCATCCCTTGTTAGGACTGGGAGAGAGTGCGCTGATGGCTTCCGCTTCCGGAGGAGCGGCAAACTCGCTCGACAAGAAAATCAACTTGTAACGGTGCTACAATCAATCACTCACCTCCGTCACTCAAACTCGCGGTCTCCTGAACGTGATTCGGTTCACAAGCAATTCACTCACACTCAATACAGTACTTGCTTCTACTACACCAAACTCTACACGTATTCTACCATTTCTGTCTTTTTGTAGTTTGTTTTCCCCTCTAGTGCTGAAGTTGGACTGGAACAGCGCTCCGGCAATGTAAAAGTCTACTCTTCATCGTTCAAGCAAAAACTTAGGAAGGAAAATAATGGGAGGGGGGGTGTTCCCTGTACAGGTCATGAAGGCCCAGATGGTTCCAGGAGGATGAGGCTCCCGGATTTTAAACATTCGGCACACGAAGGTGGTAAGGTTGTCAGCCTTACGCACCGGCCGCCTTTACACTCAGGATTGCTCCTGGTACTCACTTCTGTTAGAGGCTGAGTCGACCCCAGAGCCATAGTGCCACCAGAAGGATTAGACCAATTGAAAAACTCCAACCATCTCATCGGGGATCGAACCCGCGACCTTCTGGTTTGTAGCGCAGCGTTAGGAAAGGAAAATATACATATTAAATTGGCTTATATTTTGGCAGTACTTTTTTATAATAACCATTATTAGGGTCATGATCTCCATGTTCTTGTCGCGACAGTTGCTTTGCCTGCGAGGTTGCCGTAGAATCTTGCCTACGTGACGAAGTTGTGGTTATATTGTAATGTAATTTCCACGTCATTCGTTAGGTAAGGTAATGTGACTATGAAAATAGATTGAAATCGCTTCACAATAGTATTTGAATGATAGTCAACAGAGGCAGTGTTAAGGCTGTGACGTACGGGCATAGTGACAGAGACGGATAGGTTGTAAGCATGTTATTTCTGTAAATATTTAGATTTAATTAGTATGAAAGTGGCTTAATATTAGATTTAAGTACTGGTAAGTAGTATTTAGTATGTAGTTAATAAGCTCTACCGGGTGGAAACCCAATTGTAGTTAATAAATATTCATTCATTCAATGTTTGGTACAGTATCATAAAATGAAAGTTAACTTTTAAATTTAAATTCAAATGTATAAATAAAAATATAAGTAAATTTATTAATATAAATATAAATTTATGGGTTCTCCTAGAAAAAAAATGTCCAACTTCAACACTGCTCTTAGCCTTCTCCTACAAATCTCACAGAGTATTTCCCTATTCGTAATGCGTTCCTGATTAATAAAGTCCAGTAAAATATGGAAGGGGAGATTGACCTATGATATTAACGATAACAATTAAATTATTTTACTTACAGTAAGCCTACATCACATAACTTCATAACCAAGGTTGTACGTAGAATTCAATTAGGTTGAGCATAACCTTTGACATCCATTTAGATTTGAACCTGAAATTGGCGCATGTTTGAAAAACAACCTAAGACTCACGTCTTACATGCTGTATTGTGTAAGTGCTTATAAAATTAGTATTTATAACCTTTTGCAGACATCCATGCAGTTATGTTCTTTTATGCTTAATTAACAAGTTAACGGCACATTTACTACGTATTACCAACGGATCAGAACGTCAACAAACATCATAAAGTTCAGGTGGTATGTCCCTAGAAGTATAAAGTCGAACGCTTTTAGAACATGAAAACTGTATTTATTATCACGATAAAGACTGTAACTCGAATAAAAAGATGTCACAAAAAGGATAATGCACTTCGTGACACATGTTGCAGGTTTTTATTCGAAATTTTAAATATAAATTTATCAACATCAACATTTGCAAGAGGAGAGGGTGGGAAGAGAGGGATTAATTCACAAAGGGACTGTTTAGATTTATGTATTGATGTAACACACAGTTCACCGACAAAGAGGTTGTGGAGTGGCAATGAGAGGTGTATGTGCTACTAGTGAGAGAGCCCCCACTATACCAAATATGTCCCTCCCGATTGTATGCAGCAAGCCCAGACTGCGTAATTTATGAACACGTTAAGTGCTCTTTGTTACCCGCGACATGCAGCGATTTTTTCCTTCAAGGGCCATCTGCGTTTTCAAACTCTTCTGCTTCGAGAGTTACCCCCGGTCCTTTTCTTTAAGAATGCGTTTTGATGCCCCAAAATAGCTACTTTGATATCCTGAAAATCTGTATGTGAATGTGTTGATCATACCTTTTCAATCCTAGTTCCATGAGATACTACATAGAGTTTGACTTTTTTTCACTGATATAAATTATGGTGTTGCTTTATTTTGCATTACTATTTATACGAATCAGTATTCTAAATCTTTTAAGTTTTCACTACCGGTACCTTATGAGTAGACTGATGGCCGCCCCCATTTCTGAGTGGTTATATCGCTTGCATTCCACTGCTGGGACCCGGGATAGAATCTCGGTGGATCGATGTGGAATTTGTGGTGGACAAAATGGGGTCGGGGCAGGTTTCCTCGGGGTGCTCCCGTTTCCCATATATATATATATATATATATCATTCAACGTTGGTTCATTCATCATAATATGATATTTTGGTTGCAATAAAGAAATTATAAGAAGACTGATAGTTTTGTGAAATATGCCCGTTGACGAATAGCACTTAATCACAGTTGATATTTCCTTATTAAATTTATACTTTTCCATAATTCTGTCGTCTTGAATAGACGTTAATGAATCTAAAATAACTTTTCGGCAATAAAAATTTCGCTCGTATACCGTAATTAAATTTCTATTCTCAGCATATTATGTAGAAGCTGTGTTCATTTGTCTTCATATGTAAATTGTACCAAATAAATTGTTGCCAATGAAAAGAGCCTGAAATTCCGCTACATACGAAATTACCAAAAAGTATTTTGTTTACTATTCTAAGCACAAGCAAACTGAAATTATTTTCCTTTTAAAACCTATGGTGCAAAATAGCACCAAACGTCGTACAATGTTCGACCGTTAAAAGAACTTAAGGCTCGCACGAATAGCAAATCTGGCTAGCGATCGTTTTGTTAATTTCGTGCTTGCTTGTTACGTTATATATAACGATCTTAAATCGTAAATAACTATTACAAAGCTTCTATTTTTTCACTAGCTACTTGGTATTATTCTTATGAGGCCATTACTTTGAGTAAGAACAAGAAAGGGAAGAATAAAAAGAAGATTGCCCTCAACCTTTTGACCTATCTATTTAAGCGATGTTCTTCTTCCTCAATTTGCAATAGCAATCAGATCAAGGCCATCTGCGTTATCAATAACACGGTTGTTAATGTGTTAGCAAAGAGCCTCATATCTCACGTTAAAAACAAAATGTTCACTGCCTTCTATATCTTACAAGCCATGATGCTTGAAATGTGGCAACACAGGAGGTAGTCCTATCTGTGGCGGTCTGTGGAAAGCATTTGAATACGTTTTTAATGCAGATAATTTTCTTCATCACAAATACTGACTTTTTAAGGCCTATCAGTAGGCCTATATTACACAGCCTATACCTGTGATGTGCATAATAACGTAACGCGCGGTGACTCCCACATATCTGAAGGAATTCGTAGTTTTCAGAGTCTCCTCATTGTACGATATGTTGTCGCGTTTTTTTTCTTATTTATTGGTAATAACCTCACTTATGCTGTCAGGCCTAAGAGCTCTGTTCTTTAACCCACAACAGAGTCATCTTTTATTAAACTGCTACACTTCTCTGGGTCATTTTGTACTACCACTGAGCTACTTGTCTCAGGTTTAATATAGGTAACCTAGAACACTGATATTTCTCTTCTTGTCACATGCACTTTGTGGAAGACTACGCCCATGACTGCCACTGAAAAGAATAACTTTGCCTAATTCCTTGGAAACACTCAGCTTTCCGTTATTTGCTGTCTAAAAGTCGTCCGTTCGTTCATCCTTGGCTCCGGTGGTAAACTGTGTTGATTCGCCAGCACTTTTGAGGTTAAGGTTTGAATCCCGTTCATTACCTTCACCAAACTGTAGGAAAACGCTGAATCGATTACCTAGTAGTAATATTGGGAGGATAGGAGATTGCATTATACTGTACTACGATTTGGCGTCCGCCACATTGAGATGAATTAGGCCTACTGTGAGCAGCTTGATAAAAGTTCATACCAATAAAAGTGACTCTATTTCTCTTCAATTCTTCTTTAATACCAGCCAATTCTTCCTGGAAGGACACTAATATCATACCTTACCTCTCCCTTGTATTCGTTTGCAGATGGTAATAGCTGATAAACACGAAAATCTTCTATGAAAAACTGTTCTCTGGTGTACTCAATTAGAGGTGACGTTGTATATAAATATCTCATTTTGTAAACGGTTTTTACCTTCTCTATGCTTTCCAGTTGCTCTTCAGGAGTATCCAGATGTTCTCTAAACCATAGGCGATGACTGGGATTACTTTAAGCTGAAATATGCGACGATTCTGATGGAGTTCATTGCTTTATTTACGGCATGTTGATAGCTGATAGGACTACCAATGCGATGTTGCTAGATCTAACAGCATGGCTTGTAAGAAATAAAGAAGGCAGTGAAATGTTGCATTACATCTTTAATTGTTGGAATGACATTTGGATAAAAAGTACAAATGGTGCCTTGACTAAAGAACTTTTCTTCTCTACAGTGCCCTTTCGGCTAAATGTTAAAATGTTTACACCAAATTTTATTTTAACACAATTTATGACAGGCCATGGAAAATTTGGGAGTTATTTTTTACGATTTCATATTATTTCAGATAGTGGTTATAATTGTGTCAGGAATCCATACTAACTGTAAAACATGTTTTGTTCAATTGTTCTATGTTCGAAATGAAAAGACTCCAGCCAAATTTTCCTTTTGAAGATTGTGACAAAATTTCCATGTGTCAAAACATTTTCACAAAGCAATGTTATTATATTCATTTTATGCAGCATCTAACATATAATATATATATAACTTAATTATATTATATATAATTAATATTCTATATTTTACTGTATATATTGCTGTGTAAGCTATAACCCTAACATGCCTCTTCTGGCAAAATAGGGTTCATAAAGATTTGGAGATACAACAAATAAATAAATAATGTGTTAGCAAAATCCAATGCTAAAACTCATGTTTCCTGCAAGTTTTTCGCTCATAACTCACGAACGAAAGCGAAAATTAAAAATCCGGCTTCGAGGTGCATTCGGCCACCCTTCAGTCAATCTATATTTAAAATTTCAGATCTCTGCATGCAGTAGATTTAGATGGGCACTGCGCACAGACAGACAAACAGACATTATTATATAGTTGAGACCTATGTACGGTAATCGACTAAATTCCAAGCTGATGCCATCCGGGAAAGTTTTCTCACGATTATAATGTGATAATGCACCTAAGTTGTCTGGAGGTGACAAGAATTTTCCCATCGTGAGGTGAGGCAAGGTGTTTATGAGTCACGTGGTAGTAACTGAAAGAAAGGAAAAATGCCTACACGTTGACAAAGAAGATGGAATCAATAAATTTCAAGTTTGTGATGTGAATTTCAATCAGTATCGTACCATGCATTGCAATTCCAATGCTGTCTATCTGCTAACTAGTCAGTTCTTGCTTATCGTTACAGTATGATCAACTCTTATTTACTTTCTGATTTACAATACATTTAAGTAGCCTATGTACTTATAAAACTCTGTCAACTTTTTTGTTTAATGTACTTGATCTTCACTACTTGAATCAATCACATTTCACTCAAAATACTTATAATGTAATATATTTCAACGATTTTAGATTAACTACTACTACATGCCTTTCATTTTACTAGGGAAAATAATTCAGTACTTTGTAGGAATCATATCAGTCTATGATTTTATTTTATTAGGTGACATGAACAGATATTAGGTATAATATTCAATGCTTTAGACTAACCATATACTTCTATTTTGTTAGGTCTTTGAACAGTAGTGCAAGTTGGTTGAGACACTGCACATGAACATTTAAGAAATAAGAAGAATTTACTTCGATAATCGTAAAATCGTAGTCTTGTTGATACAATAAATTTATGATCATAACAAACCTTTGTCATCCCAGGCAATACCTTCTTTCCAAATTAAGGTTGAAAATACGAATTGTTTAAGGAGAGTAGTATGGTTTTGTCACCTACGTCACAGGAGGAATGGGAGGAATAAGAGGGGAGGGAGGAATGAGAGTGGAGGGGGGTGCTTACGTCACAGATCACGTGACAGGTGGCGCTGGAGGGGAGGGAGGAATGATGACGTCACAAGTGGGCGTGGCTATGACGTCAGTGGCGGATTGTATGACATCACAAGTGGGCGTGGCTATAACCACGTGATTCAAAATGGCGTCGGTTCCGGTTCCTATTTCAAATGGCGGCGGTTCCGGTTCCGGGGCGTACGAAGCGCGAAATTCAAAATTTGAAAATTAATAATATAAATGGCGGCGGTTCCGGGGCGTACGAAGCGCGAAATTTAAAATTTGAGAATTTATAATATAATTGGTTACGTTTCCGGCGCGAAATTCAAAATTTGGTAATTTATAATGAAAATGGCTACGTTTCCGGTTCCTATTTCAGGTGGGCGGATGGCGGTTGATTTGAAAATTGCAAAAGGTGGAAATTGAATATTACAATTGCAAATAACGGATGGTGGGAAATTTGAAATTTGTATATTGGTATTGTTTTACAAGATGGCGACATTGCTTACGTCATTGCAGGATTGGAAGGATTAGATCACGTGACAGGTGGAATGTTTT
Source organism: Ectobius pallidus (assembly GCA_964059195.1). Lineage (NCBI taxonomy): Eukaryota > Metazoa > Arthropoda > Insecta > Blattodea > Ectobiidae > Ectobius > Ectobius pallidus. The sequence continues at coordinate 120,375,447 of CAXKWD010000006.1, forward strand.
GGTGGGCGGATGGCGGTTGATTTGAAAATTGCAAAAGGTGGAAATTGAATATTACAATTGCAAATAACGGATGGTGGGAAATTTGAAATTTGTATATTGGTATTGTTTTACAAGATGGCGACATTGCTTACGTCATTGCAGGATTGGAAGGATTAGATCACGTGACAGGTGGAATGTTTTACAATATGGCGACATCGCTTACGTCATCAGACCTATCTCATCAGTAGACGTCACTTCTTATACGTCACAAGTGTATTGAGAGGATTGGGAGGAATGGTAGGGGAGGGAGGAATGATTACGTCATCAGAGGAATAAGAGGGGAAGGTGGATTGTTTTACAATATGGCAGCATCGCATACGTCATCAGAGGAGGATTGGGTCGCTTACGTCAGAGGAGGATTGAGAGGAGGAATGATTTATGACGTCACAGCAGATTTTAATCTCTATGTCTTTTTAGCATGGAAGCATTACACTATGACGTTTTCTCACAACGCATAAATACGTCATATTCCTACACATAGGTTTTCTGTAAGATGTTTATTTCACTATGGTCCTGGGATCGACTCAACCTGGATACCTAAGGCTGTTAACCTTATTATTATTATTATTATTATTATTATTATTATTATTATTATCAGACGCAGTTGGAAATGTAGAGAAGCGTTTTTTTATACCTTCAAGTATTTTTTTATAATTATATTTCACATACAGTTTTTCCGTAAGATGTCTATTTATCTAAAAAATAGCCCTGAGGTCAACTCAGCCTAGGTTTACCGATTAGCGTTTAATTTTTACTTTGGTCCTATGGTAAAGGCGGCCGGTGCGTAAAACTCATGCTGGGGTCTTTAGAGGGGATATATTATGATAATAATTACAGGATTTTATAATGTCGATACAGAAAGCCAGTGAATGTTTAATCATATGCGTGCAGTGATTTTGTTTAGGTAGCAGTAGTATCATCTCGCCCTCCATACATGTTATCTCTCTTACTATGCAGCGGTAATATAACGCTGTACGCTTATCGCTATCTTACAACGTCATTCATTGAGACTTCCTTTTAAATCCTAACTCTATCATATTATAAAGTCGCAGGCCAGTACTTTTAAATATTAAATCCCTAATCATAGCACATGTCTTATGTAGTATTAGTCAACAGTATTTTTATTGCGGAATATTGTAATATTTCATCGCAGAGTGGTAGTGAACTTATTTTGTAATATTCCATCGCTGAGTGGTTCTGAGTTCGATTCAAAGTCAGTAAAGGCATATTCAGCTTTTTTCACAAGTAGGAAACGCGAAATATCAAATAACTGCTGATAAGCTTTAGCATATATTTCTCCCAGTGTTTCATCTCTGATGGAACCTTATATTATTTTTAATGTAGTTTCATACAGAGTATGTCAGCATTTATTGCATGAAAATTAATATTTTATTTCCGCACCAGAATTAAATATCGGATATCTGTTGATGTCATCGTAAATGAATATTTTTCGCATACGTCATCGATTTAATGTGGGAATTCGCGAAATGAATTGTTCACAAAGATGAAAAGCGAAATATCAAATAACTGCTGATAAGCTTTAACGTATATTTACCAAGTCGTGAGGCTAAAACTTTTTCTATCGTCAGCATTTTTTAAACTGCAATCATGCCATTGGTGTAAAATAGATTTTTCCTGTTGCGAGCCTATTTCAAAGCATCATTATATAATCCAAGAACACGCATCGATAGTCTTAATCATACTTGTATATGTAACGATTGTGAATATTCTCATTCTATAAAACTTCGCCATGGCACCTATCCATAACAACCATCACTTGTACGAGATCCCAGATCAGGTGTTTATCATACCTGATGAGGAACCACCAACACTACCAACGCAGCCTAACCCTCCAGAGTTCTTTAACATTAAGTTGTACAACGTAGAGGGACATCACACCGCTGATTTAGAGTTTGGTGTGATTTCGGTAAGAATATACAGCGTGGACCACAGCCCCGAGACATCTGTACTTCTACCATGTGGGAACACTCATTTTGAGAGTGCAGGGGATGATGTGACACACATTCAGGCCCACCACGATGAGGTCTGCGATGGACAACAACATTTTCACCGCTGTCGAACCACCAAAGATGGCTTCTTCAGCACATGGTCGTGGCGTTGCAGCCAGAGCTGTCCTCTGTTCGAGAGGTTCCAAAAAGCTGTAAGTACTAATATCAATACTCATTACATTTATTGTAAAACCCGTTCTTACTATGTCCAGTTAAGTAGGAGTAAATGTTTGGATAAGTTTATAGTACGAGATGTTTTCAAATGACGTTATTAGCTCTTACCATAACTTATTAAAATACATTATATATATAGGCTTATATATTTTATATATTACGCTTATTATTCAATTCCTGTTAAAATCTAAAAGTTAAACTATTTTCTAAAGAATAACGAAGAATGAAATCCTCCTCAAGTAAAGTGTTTGTAAAAAATGAAAAGAAAGTTACAACGTTTCTAACCTCACCCCCCGAAGGATAAAAAACCCAAATATAATCTGATGTACGTGTAGAGGAAGTAAATAGTAAATTAAGTAACTGTTCAAACTTTCATAATAGTTCGATCTAGTTTTCATTAGATTTTTTATCTTTTTACTTATATTGACATTGTTCTTCATCACCATTATCATTATGGAAGAAGCTAACTAATTTTACATCTACACTTTAATTCAGTTCGCGAGAAGTATAACCTCGAAAAATCCTTCGTTAGAAGTTTACATGTGCATTTTCCTATAGTAACGATTACTCTCAGTTAAGAGATTTTTACCAACAGTTATCGCCTAACCAAATATTACAAAATCGAACTATCAACAAAGTAATCGTAAAAGTAGCCATAATTATTTTACTGGAGGTGGTAATAACGGTCCTTAATATCATAACATATTGCTTATAGTGTTTATATTTTTTTCAGATGACGGAAGCCTTCTTCAACGATGGCCACTGCAGCCAGTGAACTGTACATCATCCACTAATATATATTGGGTCATGTTTAAAACTTTGTAGTAATACAAATAAATATCTAGTCAGAACAAAATCTGTGTCAACCACAAGTAATTGAAACCAGAGCTATATTTCTATCCTGATATTATTTCTTCATACTTCCTTTTTGTTTCAAAAGTATTACTCTTTACACATTTCCACCACTAAATCAATATTCTATGTCTTCCGAGGCATACTCGTTAATGTATTAAAGTCATAGAGTTTTATCTAATTTTCAACATGTATAAATTATTATCTTAACTTATTACTACTATTTTCCTTCATTTCTTTTATTGTTATCACAAAATTTACAGCCAAGTGAGGTACTCTTCACTTTCCGCTTTTCCTATATTATATCACATGCTTTATTTATTTATTTATTTATTCAAAATCTTAACATCAGTAGAGTAAGAAGTAAAATATGTATTATAAAGAAATCTTTTTCGTTACAACTTCAACAGAATTTTTTCATCTCATAATGTATGCAAAAGTTCAGTCACATCCTTAAATTATATACCAAATTCATTTCCCTCATTACATAACCTTCCATCAAGATGATTATTTATTTATCAAGTCATCAAATATCAAAAAAGTTAAAAAATCTATTTAAATAATTATAATCATTGAATTTTAGCTAATTTGTGACATCATATGTGAAATATTTTTCTTAGCTTCTGGTAATATGCACATTATATTTTATGTATCAAATGATTATGCAAATATCAGAGTCAAGAAAATAACATACATCTTCTAGCATATAGAGAGTAAGTTTCACAACGCAAAACGTACACGTGAGAAGGTGTTGATTAGTCAGCAAAGTATATCAGGATCCAAGTCTCTATACCGTACACCTTCATTAAGGAAAAAAGATATCGCGTATAATTTTCATAATAAGCATTTATATTTTGCATGCTTTTTCCCTAACGTCCTGATTATAATATTCAATTAGATATAAGTTACCATAGCTATGTTATGAATACAATGTTGAGGTTCAGGTTTTACATCTGCTTCATGTATGAAACTTGGAAATAAGACTTAGATAACGCATAAATTTCATAACCTGTTCATGTTTCGCGACACCTAATAGTTATTGGTAATATTGTTTTAAATTTAAAGTCATTACCTAAGTTCTCATCATTACTTAAAATACATTTGAATTCAACCAGTCTTAGACCCATATTTTATAAACACTTGACACAAGTAACATTTTTACGAGATCTTTATCATAATTTACAGATCACCTAAACATCTCCATTTTGCTTCAAAGTGATGTTCTTTACGTATTTCTTTTATAATGTGGTACCATCTCCTTAGTATGCAAAATGTCATAGATTTTTACCTAGTTTGCACCATCATGTTTGAATTAGTTTCTTAGCTTTCCACCGATGTTTAACTGAACCTATACAATAGTCCATCAATTTTTTCTTTTTATCATACAACCTACCTAATTATCCTCACAAAATGGGGTTATTACCAAGTTAACATACATTTTTTATATAATACATCACAAGTTTAGCTTTTAAAGATAATATGCTTAAGTTCTCACCATTACTTAAAATGCCTTTGAACTCGACATGTTCATCATTCCAGTCTTAGACCTAATATTTTAAATGCACTTGAAACAAATATAATTTTTTGCGAGATCTTTATCATAATTTACAGAGCACCTAATAGTTATTTGTAATATTGTTTCAAATTTAAAGTCATTGTATCCGTTAGTCTTCACAATATTTCATTTTACTTTTTCGGTTATGGTCGTTCTATATATTACATTTTCTACTTTAGTTCTACTATTGAGGCTTCTTTGACAAAGGCAATTACTTACTTTATCTCATTATAACATATAATAAGAAACCTTATTTTTAGGTAGTAAAGAAGAGGAAGACCTAAATGAATGAATAAAACCAAAGTGATAAAAGCACAATCTTTTGTAAGTTAATTCATAACTAGATTTTCTCACGTTTAACAAAGTCCAGTTTTCCATAACCTATCCTATTCATATTTCCTAGGACGAGGGACTGTTAAATAAAAAAACACATCTCAGGATTATAGAATTTTATTCATTTTATTACATTCATACTAGGATTTCATACACAACGTAAGTACATTAACATTTCACAATGTACATTTCATATTAGACTCATTATGAAAAAGTAATCTGGTTTCACAGTCTCTTAATTCGTCAAGCTTTGGAACACTAAGATCGTTCATGTTTATAACAGATCTCTGCAAAAGTTTACAATGAAGAACATCTACACTTTCAAGAACAGGCTTCAAATCATCGTAGTATAAGTATCCCTCTACCACAGAACTATATGGATGTAAGATTCGATGTGCTACAACTTTACATCTAGGTAAATGTGTTTATGCAGTCAGAGAACAAAATGTACATTTCTACCATCCACCGATGTAAACATGATAAAATCGCTTCTCTTAAGTAGAGAGTGGGAAGGTTTTTGATAGTACGACTCTTACATTCCAGTTTATAAAGTATTCAATACGCTCCAGTCTTACTGTTTACGATCGAGTCATTGTTTGAAACTCTTACGTAATCGTAGTCATTCTATGATTTTTCTCCCCCGCAATTCAGATATGATTTCTTGTATCTCGCTGTGATGAGAATAATTCCCTACCGCAGATGAGGACAAAAGTAAACGTAATCTGTCAATGAGCTCATTCGGATCAGGCCAGTATTTATAATCACATTTACGATTCGTATGTACTTCTCCTGTATGCTGCGACGAAGCCTCGTTGGAAGAGTCGAAATCTTGTTCTTCTTTTTCAACATCATCTTGTTCTTCCTCTTCTTGTTCTTCTTCTTCCTCTTCCGTATCCTCTTCAGGAAATAGTTGTTTACTCATATGATTGTATTTTTGCGTATCGAATCTACATACTTTTTTAACGATGGGGTAAGCATGGTCACCGATGTTCGTATACAAGTCAGGAATTCGATCGGAAACGGTTTTCTGTTTGTTATTAGTCATCCTTTCACGACAAATTGAGCACATGGATAGATATAGAGATATCATATACTGTGTAACGTTTGCAAATTTTCTAGATAGTTCAATATACATTTTATCTCGACCACAATGTCCTATTGCTGTATGGGTGGTATCAATAACGTCGTATATTTCGTCAGCAGAAAGGTAACATTTTATATTAGTATCGCCATCGGTTTTTGCAACAAGTTTCCTCATTCCTCCTAATTCTGATACATCAAATCTTTTCAATCTTCTTTTCTGTATAGCTGTCTTATATTTTGCTTTTTTAGCATCATCCACCTCTCGCATGAGTGAAAAGTATTTTTCCTTTGTTAGAACATTAAAATGAGAAGATATTTCACTCTTAGTTCTTAAAAGCTCAACCATGAATCTCTCTCTACATTTGTTTTTAGTTTTGTTACAAATTGGCCAACTCTCATCCATGATAAGAAGAAACGTAGAATGATACTAAATGCAAGTCACCAATTATGTATATTGTTGTTCACAGCTTCGCAATGAATGTCCTATTGTTGTATGGGTGGTATCTAGTCAGAACTAGTCTTAACTGACTTTTTCTAGTTAGATCTAGTCTTAACTGACTTTTTTCTAGTTAGAACTAGTCTTAACTGACTTTTTCTAGTTAGATCTAGTCTTAACCGACTTTTTTCTAGTTAGAACTAGTCTTAACTGACTTTTTTCTAGCTAGAACTAGTCTTAACTGACTTTTTTCTAGTTAGAACTAGTCTTAACTGACTTTTGTTTTCTCACCTTAACAGCTTGACGGTTGAACAGCAACTAATTGTATTTGACATACATCAATTATTTATTGGTAAAACTCGTGACGTCTAACAAGAAAGATCATTTTGATCATATCTCGCATAATACTTGTTGAATAATGAACCCGTTGGTCTTTCCGGAATTACTAGGCCCACACACACACACACAACAAATACGCATCATCCACGAAGCAATCTCATAAAAGAAGTCTTAACACCGATAAGATTAAAAAGGATTATATCCAAAACACTAAGTTATGTTAGGTTAGGCTAGATTAGGTTAGGCTAGGTTAGGTTAGCAGGATGATATTTTAAAATTATTTCTACATTAATGAAAATTCTAAGATAGGTTAGGTAGATTATGTTGGGTTAGGTTAGGTTATGGAAGGTTAGGTTATGTTAGGTTAGGTTAGGTTATGATAGGTTACGTTAGGTTAGCAGGACGATATTTTAAAATTATTTCTAGAAACATTGATAAAATGTGCCAAGGAACTTAGCCTTTCTATCAATGTAGAAATGATTTTAAAATATCCTGCTAACCTAACGTAACCTATCATAACCTAACCTAACCTAACATAACCTAACCTTCCATAACCTAACCTAACCCAACATAATCTACCTAACCTATCTTAGAATTTTCATTAATGTAGAAATAATTTTAAAATATCATCCTGCTAACCTAACCTAGCCTAACCTAATCTAGCCTAACCTAACATAACTTAGTGTTTTGGATATAATCCTTTTTAATCTTATCGGTGTTAAGACTTCTTTTATGAGATTGCTTCGTGGATGATGCGTATTTGTTGTGTGTGTGTGTGTGGGCCTAGTAATTCCGGAAAGACCAACGGGTTCATTATTCAACAAGTATTATGCGAGATATGATCAAAATGATCTTTCTTGTTAGACGTCACGAGTTTTACCAATAAATAATTGATGTATGTCAAATACAATTAGTTGCTGTTCAACCGTCAAGCTGTTAAGGTGAGAAAACAAAAGTCAGTTAAGACTAGTTCTAACTAGAAAAAAGTCAGTTAAGACTAGTTCTAGCTAGAAAAAAGTCAGTTAAGACTAGTTCTAACTAGAAAAAAGTCGGTTAAGACTAGATCTAACTAGAAAAAGTCAGTTAAGACTAGTTCTAACTAGAAAAAAGTCAGTTAAGACTAGATCTAACTAGAAAAAGTCAGTTAAGACTAGTTCTGACTAGATACCACCCATACAACAATAGGACATTCATTGCGAAGCTGTGAACAACAATATACATAATTGGTGACTTGCATTTAGTATCATTCTACGTTTCTTCTTATCATGGATGAGAGTTGGCCAATTTGTAACAAAACTAAAAACAAATGTAGAGAGAGATTCATGGTTGAGCTTTTAAGAACTAAGAGTGAAATATCTTCTCATTTTAATGTTCTAACAAAGGAAAAATACTTTTCACTCATGCGAGAGGTGGATGATGCTAAAAAAGCAAAATATAAGACAGCTATACAGAAAAGAAGATTGAAAAGATTTGATGTATCAGAATTAGGAGGAATGAGGAAACTTGTTGCAAAAACCGATGGCGATACTAATATAAAATGTTACCTTTCTGCTGACGAAATATACGACGTTATTGATACCACCCATACAGCAATAGGACATTGTGGTCGAGATAAAATGTATATTGAACTATCTAGAAAATTTGCAAACGTTACACAGTATATGATATCTCTATATCTATCCATGTGCTCAATTTGTCGTGAAAGGATGACTAATAACAAACAGAAAACCGTTTCCGATCGAATTCCTGACTTGTATACGAACATCGGTGACCATGCTTACCCCATCGTTAAAAAAGTATGTAGATTCGATACGCAAAAATACAATCATATGAGTAAACAACTATTTCCTGAAGAGGATACGGAAGAGGAAGAAGAAGAACAAGAAGAGGAAGAACAAGATGATGTTGAAAAAGAAGAACAAGATTTCGACTCTTCCAACGAGGCTTCGTCGCAGCATACAGGAGAAGTACATACGAATCGTAAATGTGATTATAAATACTGGCCTGATCCGAATGAGCTCATTGACAGATTACGTTTACTTTTGTCCTCATCTGCGGTAGGGAATTATTCTCATCACAGCGAGATACAAGAAATCATATCTGAATTGCGGGGGAGAAAAATCATAGAATGACTACGATTACGTAAGAGTTTCAAACAATGACTCGATCGTAAACAGTAAGACTGGAGCGTATTGAATACTTTATAAACTGGAATGTAAGAGTCGTACTATCAAAAACCTTCCCACTCTCTACTTAAGAGAAGCGATTTTATCATGTTTACATCGGTGGATGGTAGAAATGTACATTTTGTTCTCTGACTGCATAAACACATTTACCTAGATGTAAAGTTGTAGCACATCGAATCTTACATCCATATAGTTCTGTGGTAGAGGGATACTTATACTACGATGATTTGAAGCCTGTTCTTGAAAGTGTAGATGTTCTTCATTGTAAACTTTTGCAGAGATCTGTTATAAACATGAACGATCTTAGTGTTCCAAAGCTTGACGAATTAAGAGACTGTGAAACCAGATTACTTTTTCATAATGAGTCTAATATGAAATGTACATTGTGAAATGTTAATGTACTTACGTTGTGTATGAAATCCTAGTATGAATGTAATAAAATGAATAAAATTCTATAATCCTGAGATGTGTTTTTTTATTTAACAGTCCCTCGTCCTAGGAAATATGAATAGGATAGGTTATGGAAAACTGGACTTTGTTAAACGTGAGAAAATCTAGTTATGAATTAACTTACAAAAGATTGTGCTTTTATCACTTTGGTTTTATTCATTCATTTAGGTCTTCCTCTTCTTTACTACCTAAAAATAAGGTTTCTTATTATATGTTATAATGAGATAAAGTAAGTAATTGCCTTTGTCAAAGAAGCCTCAATAGTAGAACTAAAGTAGAAAATGTAATATATAGAACGACCATAACCGAAAAAGTAAAATGAAATATTGTGAAGACTAACGGATACAATGACTTTAAATTTGAAACAATATTACAAATAACTATTAGGTGCTCTGTAAATTATGATAAAGATCTCGCAAAAAATTATATTTGTTTCAAGTGCATTTAAAATATTAGGTCTAAGACTGGAATGATGAACATGTCGAGTTCAAAGGCATTTTAAGTAATGGTGAGAACTTAAGCATATTATCTTTAAAAGCTAAACTTGTGATGTATTATATAAAAAATGTATGTTAACTTGGTAATAACCCCATTTTGTGAGGATAATTAGGTAGGTTGTATGATAAAAAGAAAAAATTGATGGACTATTGTATAGGTTCAGTTAAACATCGGTGGAAAGCTAAGAAACTAATTCAAACATGATGGTGCAAACTAGGTAAAAATCTATGACATTTTGCATACTAAGGAGATGGTACCACATTATAAAAGAAATACGTAAAGAACATCACTTTGAAGCAAAATGGAGATGTTTAGGTGATCTGTAAATTATGATAAAGATCTCGTAAAAATGTTACTTGTGTCAAGTGTTTATAAAATATGGGTCTAAGACTGGTTGAATTCAAATGTATTTTAAGTAATGATGAGAACTTAGGTAATGACTTTAAATTTAAAACAATATTACCAATAACTATTAGGTGTCGCGAAACATGAACAGGTTATGAAATTTATGCGTTATCTAAGTCTTATTTCCAAGTTTCATACATGAAGCAGATGTAAAACCTGAACCTCAACATTGTATTCATAACATAGCTATGGTAACTTATATCTAATTGAATATTATAATCAGGACGTTAGGGAAAAAGCATGCAAAATATAAATGCTTATTATGAAAATTATACGCGATATCTTTTTTCCTTAATGAAGGTGTACGGTATAGAGACTTGGATCCTGATATACTTTGCTGACTAATCAACACCTTCTCACGTGTACGTTTTGCGTTGTGAAACTTACTCTCTATATGCTAGAAGATGTATGTTATTTTCTTGACTCTGATATTTGCATAATCATTTGATACATAAAATATAATGTGCATATTACCAGAAGCTAAGAAAAATATTTCACATATGATGTCACAAATTAGCTAAAATTCAATGATTATAATTATTTAAATAGATTTTTTAACTTTTTTGATATTTGATGACTTGATAAATAAATAATCATCTTGATGGAAGGTTATGTAATGAGGGAAATGAATTTGGTATATAATTTAAGGATGTGACTGAACTTTTGCATACATTATGAGATGAAAAAATTCTGTTGAAGTTGTAACGAAAAAGATTTCTTTATAATACATATTTTACTTCTTACTCTACTGATGTTAAGATTTTGAATAAATAAATAAATAAATAAAGCATGTGATATAATATAGGAAAAGCGGAAAGTGAAGAGTACCTCACTTGGCTGTAAATTTTGTGATAACAATAAAAGAAATGAAGGAAAATAGTAGTAATAAGTTAAGATAATAATTTATACATGTTGAAAATTAGATAAAACTCTATGACTTTAATACATTAACGAGTATGCCTCGGAAGACATAGAATATTGATTTAGTGGTGGAAATGTGTAAAGAGTAATACTTTTGAAACAAAAAGGAAGTATGAAGAAATAATATCAGGATAGAAATATAGCTCTGGTTTCAATTACTTGTGGTTGACACAGATTTTGTTCTGACTAGATATTTATTTGTATTACTACAAAGTTTTAAACATGACCCAATATATATTAGTGGATGATGTACAGTTCACTGGCTGCAGTGGCCATCGTTGAAGAAGGCTTCCGTCATCTGAAAAAAATATAAACACTATAAGCAATATGTTATGATATTAAGGACCGTTATTACCACCTCCAGTAAAATAATTATGGCTACTTTTACGATTACTTTGTTGATAGTTCGATTTTGTAATATTTGGTTAGGCGATAACTGTTGGTAAAAATCTCTTAACTGAGAGTAATCGTTACTATAGGAAAATGCACATGTAAACTTCTAACGAAGGATTTTTCGAGGTTATACTTCTCGCGAACTGAATTAAAGTGTAGATGTAAAATTAGTTAGCTTCTTCCATAATGATAATGGTGATGAAGAACAATGTCAATATAAGTAAAAAGATAAAAAATCTAATGAAAACTAGATCGAACTATTATGAAAGTTTGAACAGTTACTTAATTTACTATTTACTTCCTCTACACGTACATCAGATTATATTTGGGTTTTTTATCCTTCGGGGGGTGAGGTTAGAAACGTTGTAACTTTCTTTTCATTTTTTACAAACACTTTACTTGAGGAGGATTTCATTCTTCGTTATTCTTTAGAAAATAGTTTAACTTTTAGATTTTAACAGGAATTGAATAATAAGCGTAATATATAAAATATATAAGCCTATATATATAATGTATTTTAATAAGTTATGGTAAGAGCTAATAACGTCATTTGAAAACATCTCGTACTATAAACTTATCCAAACATTTACTCCTACTTAACTGGACATAGTAAGAACGGGTTTTACAATAAATGTAATGAGTATTGATATTAGTACTTACAGCTTTTTGGAACCTCTCGAACAGAGGACAGCTCTGGCTGCAACGCCACGACCATGTGCTGAAGAAGCCATCTTTGGTGGTTCGACAGCGGTGAAAATGTTGTTGTCCATCGCAGACCTCATCGTGGTGGGCCTGAATGTGTGTCACATCATCCCCTGCACTCTCAAAATGAGTGTTCCCACATGGTAGAAGTACAGATGTCTCGGGGCTGTGGTCCACGCTGTATATTCTTACCGAAATCACACCAAACTCTAAATCAGCGGTGTGATGTCCCTCTACGTTGTACAACTTAATGTTAAAGAACTCTGGAGGGTTAGGCTGCGTTGGTAGTGTTGGTGGTTCCTCATCAGGTATGATAAACACCTGATCTGGGATCTCGTACAAGTGATGGTTGTTATGGATAGGTGCCATGGCGAAGTTTTATAGAATGAGAATATTCACAATCGTTACATATACAAGTATGATTAAGACTATCGATGCGTGTTCTTGGATTATATAATGATGCTTTGAAATAGGCTCGCAACAGGAAAAATCTATTTTACACCAATGGCATGATTGCAGTTTAAAAAATGCTGACGATAGAAAAAGTTTTAGCCTCACGACTTGGTAAATATACGTTAAAGCTTATCAGCAGTTATTTGATATTTCGCTTTTCATCTTTGTGAACAATTCATTTCGCGAATTCCCACATTAAATCGATGACGTATGCGAAAAATATTCATTTACGATGACATCAACAGATATCCGATATTTAATTCTGGTGCGGAAATAAAATATTAATTTTCATGCAATAAATGCTGACATACTCTGTATGAAACTACATTAAAAATAATATAAGGTTCCATCAGAGATGAAACACTGGGAGAAATATATGCTAAAGCTTATCAGCAGTTATTTGATATTTCGCGTTTCCTACTTGTGAAAAAAGCTGAATATGCCTTTACTGACTTTGAATCGAACTCAGAACCACTCAGCGATGGAATATTACAAAATAAGTTCACTACCACTCTGCGATGAAATATTACAATATTCCGCAATAAAAATACTGTTGACTAATACTACATAAGACATGTGCTATGATTAGGGATTTAATATTTAAAAGTACTGGCCTGCGACTTTATAATATGATAGAGTTAGGATTTAAAAGGAAGTCTCAATGAATGACGTTGTAAGATAGCGATAAGCGTACAGCGTTATATTACCGCTGCATAGTAAGAGAGATAACATGTATGGAGGGCGAGATGATACTACTGCTACCTAAACAAAATCACTGCACGCATATGATTAAACATTCACTGGCTTTCTGTATCGACATTATAAAATCCTGTAATTATTATCATAATATATCCCCTCTAAAGACCCCAGCATGAGTTTTACGCACCGGCCGCCTTTACCATAGGACCAAAGTAAAAATTAAACGCTAATCGGTAAACCTAGGCTGAGTTGACCTCAGGGCTATTTTTTAGATAAATAGACATCTTACGGAAAAACTGTATGTGAAATATAATTATAAAAAAATACTTGAAGGTATAAAAAAACGCTTCTCTACATTTCCAACTGCGTCTGATAATAATAATAATAATAATAATAATAATAATAATAATAAGGTTAACAGCCTTAGGTATCCAGGTTGAGTCGATCCCAGGACCATAGTGAAATAAACATCTTACAGAAAACCTATGTGTAGGAATATGACGTATTTATGCGTTGTGAGAAACCGTCATAGTGTAATGCTTCCATGCTAAAAAGACATAGAGATTAAAATCTGCTGTGACGTCATAAATCATTCCTCCTCTCAATCCTCCTCTGACGTAAGCGACCCAATCCTCCTCTGATGACGTATGCGATGCTGCCATATTGTAAAACAATCCACCTTCCCCTCTTATTCCTCTGATGACGTAATCATTCCTCCCTCCCCTACCATTCCTCCCAATCCTCTCAATACACTTGTGACGTATAAGAAGTGACGTCTACTGATGAGATAGGTCTGATGACGTAAGCGATGTCGCCATATTGTAAAACATTCCACCTGTCACGTGATCTAATCCTTCCAATCCTGCAATGACGTAAGCAATGTCGCCATCTTGTAAAACAATACCAATATACAAATTTCAAATTTCCCACCATCCGTTATTTGCAATTGTAATATTCAATTTCCACCTTTTGCAATTTTCAAATCAACCGCCATCCGCCCACCAAAACATTCCACCTGTCACGTGATCTAATCCTTCCAATCCTGCAATGACGTAAGCAATGTCGCCATCTTGTAAAACAATACCAATATACAAATTTCAAATTTCCCACCATCCGTTATTTGCAATTGTAATATTCAATTTCCACCTTTTGCAATTTTCAAATTTCCCACCATCCGTCATTTGAAATAGGAACCGGAAACGTAGCCATTTTCATTATGAAATACCAAATTTTGAATTTCGCGCCGGAAACGTAACCAATTATATTATAAATTCCCAAATTTTAAATTTCGCGCTTCGTACGCCATTTGAAATAGGAACCGGAACCGCCGCCATTTGCAATAGGAACCGGAACCGACGCCATTTTGAATCACGTGGTTATAGCCACGCCCACTTGTGACGTCATAACCGCGCCACCCTCCCCTACCGGGCCACCTGTGGTGACGTCATAGCCGCGCCTCCCTCCCCTCCATGACGTCATAACCGCGCCGCCTTCCCCTACCGGGCCACCAATGACGTAATCCGTGACGTCATAGCCGCGCCACCCTCCCCTCCAGCGCCTCCTGTCATGTGACCCAATCCAACCAATCAGAATCCGTGACGTCATAGCCACGCCCACCTTCCCCTACAGCGCCACCTGTCACGTGACCCGTTTCCCCTACCGCGCCACCTGGGCCACCTGTGACGTAGGTGACAAAACCATACTACTGTTAATATCGTGCAGAATTAACTGCCTACTCATATGATCAAGAAATATCTGTGTGACATAGTGTGCATACACAGCATAGCCGTCAATATGATGGAATGTCTGGCTAATTACAAACATAGCAGTCATCCCATATGTCTTATTAATGCAATATATCGAATAGTTTTTCATACGCACCTACGGCACCGCAATGGGCTATGAAAATAGTTATTTTTATGATATTTTAAGGGATGTAAATTTCTACAAATGTTTCTTCCCAATAAAAGAAATTAAACTCTTTCTGAAGCTCACGTTAGAATGAGAAAATTGTTGATTTCTTCGCTAACTATATTCTATCTTCATTCGTCTGTTTGCCAATCTCTCTGTGCATCTAATAGAATATATAGACAGCCATTTTTCAGCTTTGCTCACCTCTTCCCAGAAGATGATTAAAGACCAAGCAACAACCGAAAGCTCGCAAAGTTTCAGTCTTCTTACCCGACTGAATTTTCTGCTTCCCTACCTGAGTCATCTCTATAATGATCCCGAAGAGATCTAGGTAGTACATGATTTGCTGTTTGGTGCTAGAGGCAGATTAACATCCGCTGTTATTTCCATGTGTATAAACTACTGTTACGTTGTGTTTCAGCCGAAAATATGATTATTAAAGGATATAATAAAAGATTCGCTAAGAATCTTGCATCATTACTTGTACTTTCGATAACTGATTTGCAACGTATCTTATGATCAAGTAATGTTTTAAACTTTAAGTTTCGAATTTTCATTTTTTTATTATTATTATCATTTAATTCAATTCTGTTATTTAAAATGAAAATTATGTCAGTATTCTGAACTCAAATGGTCTCCTG